>JAUUDW010649378.1:0-10680 GCA_032361385.1 Panulirus guttatus | reverse complement strand
CTGACGAGGTGGATTGTCTCCTTGAAACATGCTGTTCAGCATGTATAGAGAAATAACATATATGAAATTTTCTGAACTCCTACTGAATTGGAGGTAGTGAGGTGGAGGGGTAAGGCCGTGTAGGTAGATGAGGCGGAGGGGTGAGGCTGTGGAGGCAGATGAGGTGGAGGGGTGAGGCTGTGGAGGTAGATGAGATGAAGGGGTGATGCCGTGGAGGTAGATGAGATGGAGGGGTGAGGCTGTGGAGGCAGATGAGGTTGAGGGGTGAGGCCATGGAGGTAGATGAGGTGGAGGGGTGAGGCTGTGGAGGCAGATGAGGTTGAGGGGTGAGGCCATGGAGGTAGATGAGGTGGAGGGGTGAGTCCGTGGAGGTAGATGAGGTGGAAGAGTGAGCCCAAAGAGGCAGATGAGGTGGAAGGATGAGGCCGTGAAGGTAAATGAGGTGGAGAGGTGAGGCCGAGGAGGTAGATGAGGTGGAGGGGTGAGGCCGTAGAGGTAGTTGAGGTGGAGAGGTGAGGCCGAGGAGGTAGATGAGGTGGAGGGGTGAGGCCGTGGAGGTAGATGAGGTGGAGGGGTGAGGCCAAAGAGGTAGATGAAGTGGAGGGGTGAGGCCGTGGAGGTAGATGAGGTGGAGGGGTGAGGGCGACACTGATAATGACAAAGGACAGTACAGGATGGGACCGGAACCGCTGGAGGAAATGATAAGGGGAAGGACAGAGGGATCGTCCACAGTCATCATTACAGTGATCAAGATCCACCATTTTTCACACTGACTAGTGTTGTCAGGCAGGGCCTCTGAAAGGGGTGGGTGAGTGCAGTGGTTACATCGTACCCGGACCCGGGGATCCGAAGGGGGGGCCCGGAAATTTCCTTGGATCTCAGAAAATGCAGAAAATCATCAGAGCGCGCCATTCCACCCCTCTCTCATCTTCCATACCCTTTTTTGGCCTTACAGCTCATGGCATAAAACTGTAGTGGATAATAACAGGATGACTAATGGAGAACAGAAGGGGGCCCCAAAGAAACTTTGTACCCCCTGATAAAATCCTCTCGGGGGTCCTGTTCCTACTGCTAGCCAAATTGAGTCAACACTACAGCAGTTGTCAAGTTGCACTCTGACCCAGGTAGCTGTCTTATCTTTCTGCCTCACTCATACATAGACTACCGACATTCTTTCCATGAACATACAATCTTTCTTTGTCACACATAACACTTGACAACACTTAACTCACACAGCTCATTCTTCATAACTCTAGATTTTCCTATAGTGAGCACTATGTGCTAGCCCTACATTTGCAAAATGGTTGGAGCAATAGGTGGTAGTAGTAAGTTGGAGCATTAGGTAGCAGCAGTAGTTAGGAACATTAGGCAGGAGCATTAGGTTGAAGTAAGAATATTAAGTAGGAGTCTCTGCAAACACTGCACTAGACTTGCCCTCTGCCAGTGGCCTGTTAAGGATGAGGCACTAAAGTCTAAGAAGCAGCACTGGAGTTCACTAGTTATGGAGACTCTATTGCTGCGGCCACCCCCTTGAAGGAGTTCCAGAAGGGAGCAGGTGTCAGAGAAGTAGATACATTGCAAAAGATAGTTGGTAAGCAACCACCATTCAGAAAGGTATTCACCCACCCGATACCTTGAAAAGTAAATCTGACGCTTCCTGGGTATCAGGTGGGTGAGTGATGAAGTGTTTGTTATGCTTCCCTCCCTGGACAGGTTGCTCTTTTTTTTTCTCTCCTCTTACATGTGGGTTAATGGCTTTCATATCATAAATACACTCTCCTTCTCAAACATAACATGACAACATATAATTCACACAACTCTTTTTTTCTCTCTCTCTTTTCACACTTGAAGGCTCCATTCACGTATGTAAGTCCACATCACAGTCAGGCCTTAGTTGAAGTATTGAGAGGTTAATGAAAGGGAAGAAGAGACAAAGGAGAGTAATTATGAATTTGGAGGAAGTAAAAAGCCTGTTAGCCTTTTTTTTAACAGTGCCAGGTTATATTTATTGGGATTGAGTTCCAAAGTTTTGAGATACAGGGAAAGAAATAGCCATCAAAATGGCATACCCTTGAGTTGCCAGTGGCCACACAGTAATTATGTGACAAGCCAGCTTGCCTAGTGTTGCATGGTCTAGATAGTGGTGGGGGCACACAAGTAACCAGCTCTCAGGAGCAAAAACCAAAGTAGTTCCTATAGAAGAGGGAAAGTGAATCAACATTGTGGCATAGGCCAAGTGGGCAAGTTTTGAAGCTAGCCTGGGAGAGTTGATAAGTTAGACTGCTTTCAACTCTGTCAAATAAGGTTGTAGTGCTAAAACCACCCCAGACATGGGAGCAGTACTCCATACAAAGTATCAGTCCTTTGTATATACACAGCAACTGTTTCGAAAGAAAAGAAATTTTGACACTTAAACAGGACTCCCAGATTCTTAGACAGAGTTAGCTATTTCTGTAATGTGGGGTTTCCAAGATAAAGTAGATGTTACAGTAATACCATGTTCATTGAATTAAGAGGTGTAGAGCAGTCAAAGAAGAGAGGAAAGTTGAGGAATTTTTGACAGAGATGGGCAGAAATTGGGTCTGGGAGAAATTAAACTTAACCAGATTTTGTCTACTCCACTGAGGTATCTTATCCATGTCTGAGTTTATAGAAGCTGTGACGAGACAAAATGCAGATCAAGTGACTGAAGAAGGAGCAGAACTGAAGGATATGGTGGAATGCAGTGCTGAGTTGTCAGCATATGGGTGCATTTGGTTATTTGGAGAATAATGAAAACTGTTAATGAAAAGGGGAAAAACTTTTGAAGACAGGACAAAACTATGTTGGATGCCACTGTTGATGGAGAAAGGGAGAAAGGCTGATTCATCAACAACCAAGTATACACTCTGGCCACAGAGAAAGCTAGATATGAGGGAAAGAAGTCAAAAGAGATGAGACTTCGATGCCTCACCCTGTCAGGAGCTTTGGATATATCAAGGGCATCTACATAGGATTCCCCCAAAAAATTCAGGATTTATGACCAGACATTAGTAATATGGGAAAGATATCACTAGTGGATTTCACCTTACAGAAGCCATACTAGTGATCAGAGAAGAGACTGTAAGATTCAAGAGGTCTAAGGATATAAGAGCTGAGGAAGGATTCAGAGACTATGAAAATGGTAGATGTCAATGTGACAGGAAGATGGTTAGAGGGGTTAGAACAGTCACTCTTCTTAGGGATAGGACGTATCAACACTTGCTTTCAAGAAGAAGGAAAAGTTCCGGTTTATACACAGAAACAGAACAGATCAGGTACCACAAGTGCAAGAGGCACACTCTCAGTACACAGGGATGGATGCCATCCAGACCATAAGACATGCTTGTGTCCAGGGAGAGAAGCACTTTTCCGACAGTTCAAAATGAGATTATGGGGAGGGGTATAGGTTGGTAAGAAGAGTATAAGGGGATGAACAAGTGTCAGATTCATCCAAGGTAGAATTAGAGAATAAATGAAAAAACAAAGAGAGCTGCCTTGTCTACAGGAGAGACAGCTGAAGTGCTGTCAGAATGAAAAAGAAAAGGGAAGGTGGAGCAACTGATGTTGTTCGTGAAGCCCTCAGCTAAAGACCAAAAACGACCTATCAGTGGATGAAAAGACGTTAACGCACTTACTTACCTGTAAGTATTAGGTGTAGTGATAAAAATGATGAATGGGAATCAGATGATGGAGAGTTTTTCCAAGCCCAACATGCGTGATCCCTTGCTTGAGTGGCCTTAGATCAGGAACGGTTGAACCAAGGATTAGAAGAAGAGGCCTTCTTGAAGGAAGAGGGGATAAATCCTTCCATACCTGCAACAATAACCTCTGCTATGTGTTTGGCAAAGACAGAAGCATCACCACATATGAGACTGTAATTTACCAAAGCAAAGGCAGAGAAGAATTTTCATCTGTCAGCTTTACTGGACCGCCAATATTTACAATTAGTAGGGCTGCTGGAGGAGGAGTGCCCATAAAATAGATACATTTACGATAGAGGTCAGATAACCCAATTTGGGGTCGAGACTGTGTGGCTAAAACATGAAGGACTGGGTGTAAAACTGATCCAGACTATAAGGAGAGTGCTCACAGCAGTCAGTAATATGGGTGGGTTGGGTGATAATTTGTTCTACATCACTGATAATGGAGAATGTGGGGGCTTCAACCCCCCACCATCCATATGGAAGGCATTCAACCATTCCCTGCGGTGAACATTTAAAATCCGTTAGGTAGAGGATGTCACGGCCTCATGGTAGGAGTTTATTTAGTCGACGAAAGATGTAGAATTAGGTCAGCAGTTGGCGAAATAAGGGAAGAACATAGTAGTTGGGTAACAGACCTTGAGGCATCTTTACTCCAGATTTTTCCTAGTTTATATAACGAAAAATCCCAGCGGCACACTTCGGTTTTCTCTAGCGACAAGTCAGAATGGTGTGACAAGTCAAGGAGGACTGAACACTTACAAGAGGGACAAACAGTTCGAAAAGTGCTGAACAGTTCCCAAAGCTCCCTCAGTTCAAGGAACAGGAACCCACCTCATCTCTTTCGACACTGTTCATGGACCTAGCTCTCTCTCTCCTTCCTGCAGTATGTGCAGGCTCAAGGTTAACCCCACCCCCCTTTGTAGAACACTAACTGCCGGCTCCCTATGATCTTTCTGAAACCCAACCGTTTAAGGCTGCTTCCACTCTACACTTCAACCACAATTTCTGCCATTGCCCGTGATCCGAAGGCGGTCTTTGTGCTTACTGCAGTACAAAAACACAAAGAGCTTACCTCATGGATCTCAACTTTATAGCCATCTGTTTCAAAATTTCTCTTCACTCTGTAACTTTGTTGTTATGTTTCATATATTTTTCTCAATTCCTCGAACTATGTACAGCTTTTATGTCGCGCTCTTCACATGCATTTGCTAAAATCACCGATGCAGGGTATTTTGATATGCAACAGAAGAATTGGTTAGAATCTACTTGCGATGATCCTGGTGAAGTTAAGGCCCTTCCTTTTCCCTCCTTGATAATTTGGAGAATATTATCAAATAACCAAAACGCGTTACTGTCACAGTCTTTCTTCTATCACACCTGACTTCTGTTTTACCTGAGCTCTCCCACCATACACTATTTTTGCCTCCTTTGGGTTCTTCGACCACAATCCTATTTCTGTAACTTCCAATTAAGCACCCGCATCCCCATCCCAATTACCCCGTACAACGCCCGCCTTGACATTACAGAAGAGCTCAGCGACCATCTCTGCTCAGCTTTACTAACTCTTCTCGAGACATTTAATCTCTATCTTCCTGGAAGGTACTACTGCACTGGCCGAGATACCATAAGCTGTGCTGATTGTATTTCTTAGCTGGTATGGAGTTACACATTTTTTTTTCTTTACCAACCCTCTCCCACTACATTTACATTTTTTTTTGTCAAATCTATCCACATATGACTTAGGATCTACGTCATCCCAAACACGTGATATCAATATGTATGAAAACTTTGATTCCTCTTTTCATGATACAGTGATAATGTATACGGACAGCAGAACTGCTCAACTTCTCAACGACCATCAAGACGCAAACGTATTCATTGACAAGCATGACATTGTTGTATACAATAAACGGTACATTATAGAGATAAGTAAAGGATTATCACAATTCAAGTATTAACCTCACACACCAGCGTTAGCAATTTTGACCATCAACTAAACATATCAGTAAATCCATTTTGTCATTACTTATTTTTCCCAATACTGAAACAGCCACTTTTTGTATCAAACACTCTCAGGGAATTTACTGAAGAGCTCTGAAACACACCTGAATAAACCTTTCAAAATATCCCAAACTACTTATGCTAAGAGAAGACAAAACTCAGCCTAGTTAAGGAGCATGTGTCATTAAGGTACACGTATACAAAAATAAATCAATGGTACTGACGATGTGACACATCATTTTGAAATATGGTAAATCCAAAGCAGCATAATTCCGAAAAACAAAAAGTTACGATGTATCACCTGCATCCTATCCCCTCTCCCCTAATTGGTCGTTAGAGCAAGACCCCATAGCCACCCCGCCTTCTGTATCTTAACCAATAAAGCACTGTTGTTGTTGTTGTTGTTGTTGTCTGCGTTTTCGTTTCCCTTTTTCAGTTCTTTGAACCATTACACTCCAACCTATAAGAACACCCGTTATATCAAATCTAGACTTCTTTAAGAAGGTATGACGGTATAGATCAAACCTCAGTAACCTACCGTCAGTCCTAGATTTCTGCCGGGACCCCGAGCCTTGGCGGCATGCAACTTACCCGTGATGAGAGAACTTTTATGTTTTTGCTGGTGATGCCAAACTTGTGGCTCGAGAGCATAACATAATTTGTTGAATTATAGTGATATTGATTACAAAGGCAAAATGCACTAAAAAAAAGCCAATGAGCATGAAATAAGAGAAATATGGAAATGATTACACTCCAACTCTTTAAGATGGGGTTACTAGACTAAGCAAGTCTCCTCTTGACTAATGTTTGATAAAATGTCTGTCAGTCTTGTGGTTAGTTAAATATTATTGTTCAAGACTGTGGCAGAAATACAATAACGAACAGTACCACAGGTCAAACCAGATCTAACCCGGAGGTATTGCACTGGCATGGTCAACACTCGAAGATTAATCAAGGAAGACAGACGGAATAGCCTTGCTTCCATTGAATAACAATAGCCAGAAAATATTCTTAAGATGGCACAAAGGGAAGGAATGAAGGAACAGATATGATCTTAAGAAAAGAAGCATGATAACTAAATGAAAAACAAGGTAATCACAGGGTAAGGAGGTCATGCTGACAGCACAGGATGCATAAATCACAAATCAAGAGAATGCATAATCACAGAATGGCACATGATCACTACTGGGACGAAACTTGATAGTCACAGCATACAGACAAGATGACCGCATAGTAAAAGGAAACAGGATGATTACAAAGCACATAGGAGGGATGATAATTACAAGATAGAAATAAACATGATAACCACTGATTAAATGGTGACATGATAATCGCATGATAATCAGTTTCTACCAATAAACAGCGTTCACCGCTCTTCGCATTTAGCCTGTCGCTTCACAAGGAGTCACTTTACTGCCGGCGCCTTGACTGAGCGTGACTTCATCTGACCTACGGCTGCACCTGTAGTATTACTCCATGACACCCATACCCGATGGTGGGCATTGGCAGGTCAAAAGCTGCCGCTGTAATAATTTCATTAAATAGATGACCTTACCTTTTCCATGAGGAGAGCCGCTCTTACGGACGTACGCTCACTGAGGTCCAGCAGCTTAGAGAGAGAGGCAAGAACTTGAGACATTCGACTAAGACGTCTCTCATTCCCTTTGGAAATAGCTTCCCTTCCAGACCGCATTCATGACCTGATATCCCCGCATCTTATACACCTGGGGCTTTACACGTATCTCCAAACTCAACCCTCATTAAAACGACCGAAATTCAGGTACGAAGCAGCACCCTAGGACTCTTACAAACAACGTCTCTATAACAATAAACTAACTTTCGACTACGATGGCAAACGCATAACATATGCACACAACTAGAACGAATCCATTTATCAATATTACAGGCAGCAAACGCAGCAATCCCAAAAGCTACATTTACATCACACTAAACCTTCATTCCCTCAAACAAAACAAGAAATTTCTAGCATGCTTCGGACATAGATTCCAACAAAACACATTCAGTATACACCAAGCACATCGGGATCACACTATTTCCTGAAACCACATTCTGAACAGCTTCCAAGACGACCATGGCAAACACTGGGAAAACCTGACTTAGCTAAGCGACAGAGAAAAAACAGAATAGAATTACCATTGACTTCTGACGACAAATTAAGACTGAAATGGAATTTTCTCAACCTGGTAACTGCTCACTGATAGAAAACGACAGACCCGTTACTGACCCAGAAGAGGTAACCAGACTATTCAAAGAACACACACTGGGAACAAGTCTTCAGTCCCCACCCAATCAGTCCTCAAGCAGCTCCAGGGATTCGGAAATTATATCCAGGAGTCAGCATAACGCACACCATAACACCCGAAGTAACTAATTAACCTCGCCAACCTAAACCCACACAACAAATCAACCATCCCCATAATGGATTCCGAAGTCAAGGCTTCGCTGGGCAACGTGCTTAGATAAGCTCCAGGCGCTTCAGGCATTTGTTATTGAAAGTGCAGAAACCTTCCTGACTGCCTGACTCGACAATCACGGCCACAATGATAATGATCCTCACGCATAGTGAACAACAAAAAATACCAGCAATTACAGTCCCAAAAGCTTAGAGGAGCCTGGCTCTCGTGGGAGCTGGGTGGGATAACAAGCCCAACCCCTCAGGCCCAATGTTTAGGTTCCTCACCAAAGGCGGGCCGCCCTAGAACATAGAGCCCGCGCCTCCTGAACTGTAGGGAGGTTTAATCTCAACAACATCCCAAAAGCCCACTTGAAGTCTCTTGGGAAAAGAAAAAAGCTTCGAGAGTGATCAACAAAAGATTCAGATCATACCCGGATGACAGAGACACTATCACCCCCAGACAGTTTGGCTGTAGGCCATACCTTTACTTCCGTACCCACAATCCTAACCCGATCCAAGTAACTACCAGCAACACCGTACTTGGCGCCACAGTGGCGGCGGCGAGAGGGGGTAGGGAGCAGGGGGGGTGAAGCCCCCCACTCTGAAAAGAAGGGAGCCCTGTCTCCTCCCAATTTTGTTTAGACTTACTTGTATACAACTGTAGTATGCTGCATCGTCACCTTCAGATAACTGGCTTTTGCTCAAGTGAGACCTCTTCCACTTTTTAAAAGCTGCCGCCGACTCTGCGTCACTTTCCACACTTCCCTCACACTAAACTAACATTTCAACAGTAAAGCCGCCCAAGTTGGACTGTATCGATTTCGTTGTGCGAAAACAAAAATCAAACTACACCGATACAGAGCCCTAATCCGTCTACTCCTATCCTATGCCCCAACGCTACGGCACTTGCAGCTAAAACCAACCATCTTAAAACTACAGCAGGTCCAGAACAAGGCTATGCCCAGGATATCTAACACCTAATGGCAGGATTTCAGTAGAGCCGAATCCTTGCATCAGTGCACAAAGTTGTCTCCTGTAAATATACATATAAGAACACTCGGAGATAAACAAATAAGCTGTCTACAAACCTACCATGCTTCATTCACTGATTTCCTGGAGACAATAGACCAAAGAAACACGAGCCTCTTTCACAAAATTAACGACTCGCTCCCAGATCCACTACATTTAGCCTGAATATAGCCTGCGTCCACTCCAACCTTTCGCCAGTGCACCTCACCTTAGGAAAAAAAAATCAGACTCCCCACATCCACTTTCTCGCGTCCTGTCCTGTCAGCCAAGTTCACACACAACCCATTTAAGCTGGATCAAGCCATGGCTCTTTCTCTTCCACTAATATTCTCTTCCTCCCCGCTAATTTCCTCCCCTGGCTTCCTTTTTTTTTTCTTTTTCTTCTTCCTTGGAATGGCTTTCCGATCCATACTCTCGTTCGTTCATTCGTTCGTTCACAGTAATGAGCTGACCAGTTGGCATGCTTTAGGCAACAAGTATACTACAATGATAGTTGAAGTCTTGACCGTGTGACTCCAGACTCAAACTGCACTTGGGGCACCTCCTCCATCAGTAGAAGTCTCAACGTGACTCCTGACGTTTCATCTTTCTGCCAGGTCCCTTCGTGGTGCTTCATCTCTCATGTCCACCTTCGGCAGGACTCGCGTGGGACATCGCATCCGCTCATAACGAGCAGTAACTGTTAACAAGAGACCTACAGCCACGCATCGCGGCTACTGGAGTGTGTATGGGTTACAGGAGGGTCCTGCGGGCTACCGGTTTGTACTTGGGTTGCAGGAGTTGGGCCGCGGGTCATCCTCTCTCCTTCTTCGGTTCTGTGTTATCTCTTGACTCAGTACATTCTTGGTATTACTGTAACATCCGCTTTATCTTGGAAACCTTACATTATGGAAACAGCTAAGTATGCCTCTAAGAAACTGGGAGTCCTGTTTAGATATTTTTTCTTCCGAACAGTTGTTTCGCTTATATAAAGGAATGATCCGTCCTTGTATGAAAGTACTGCTCTCACATCTGGGGTGGTTCTATATCTGCATCCGTTCCTTGACAGTGTAGTCGAAAGCGGCCCGAATTATCAATTTTCCCAGAATAACTTCAGAACTTGACTCACTTGCCCTGCACCGCATTGTTGGTTTACTTTCCCTCTTCTTTACTTATCACTTTGCTATTTGCTCTCGATCAAAGTCTTTGGCTCGCGAGAGCTGGCGGCTTGTTTGCCCCCACCACTAAGTTAAACTACGCAATACTAAGCAAGCTGCTGCGTCACATGATTACTGTGTGGTCGTTGGCAACTTATGGGTGGGCCATTTTGATATTTGTTTCTTTCCCTACACCTCGAAGCTGTGGAACTGTCTTCAGGCTTGTGTCTTTCCGGGTAACTATGACCTGGCACTTTTTAAAAGAGTTTTTTCAGTTCCTCTAAAATTTGTAAATACATGTTGTTGTTGTGAAGATTTGTCGTAACATTGTACGACACGGGCCTTTGCCTTTAGGCGGCCCGTTCAGTGGTGA
>JAUUDW010649367.1:0-10681 GCA_032361385.1 Panulirus guttatus | reverse complement strand
ATATCGTTTTTAAGAACGCAAATTCAAGAAGAATTTTTTAAAGACAAAGGATGACAGGCATGAGATACCGCTACGATCCCTTTAAACCCATAGACCATATATTATTGAAACATAGATTTTAAAACACCCTTCGTTAATCGTCCATCCGAGAGAGAAAAAAAGTGGCTTTTATGCAAATGCCAAAATCAGAGAATGCGTGTGTGTATGTGTGCTTTAGATTCGTGAGCGCCATTTATTGTAATGCAGAGCTCTTGGACGACTCCCACTGAGGTGTGGATAGGATTATAAGACTTTAATTGGGTCTTTGACACGACCCTTAAGACTCAGGTCAAAAAGGCTAAGCTGTTATACCCAAGGGTTGCACCGTCGCGTTCAAGGATCTTATTGTCGTGCTCAAGGGTCGTACCGTCGTGCTTGTCTCCCTGTCGCCGTGCTCACAGGCCAAAATGTCGCTTCTAACTGTCTCACCGCCTTGTTCCAGGATCTCCGTCGCGATGAATGATCTTGCTGTCGTGTCGTGTTCGTCGATCGTGCCGTCGTGCCTTTCTTTTCGTGTGTGTGTGTGTGTGTGTGTGTGTGTGTGTGTGGCCGAGTTAGAGGTTCGTCACAGAGCGAAGTCTTAAATTCCAGGGATGGACAGAAGGAGACACGTCCATCACCCCTGATGTACGGTAGATGGTTCCTTTAAGTACTTGTCGTTGGCGGAAGTGCGTTTCGCTCACGCCAGGGGGATGTGAAACTTTAGGGCTAGCTCGGAGGAGGAGGAGGGGGGTGGGGATGGGGGGCCTTGAAACGACGTTAGGGCCAGTGGTTCTCGGTGGCCCTGAAATATTTTGGGTGGCAGCGTGGTCGTAGGCCCTGAAGTAGTTAGGGCCAGTGATGTTCGAGGGGGTGCCTGAAACATTTGAATCAGTGGTGCCTGTGGGGCCTGAAACACTTAGCCCAGTTCATCGGTCATGAAACATTAGAGGCAGTAGTGCTAGACGATGACCTGAAAAAAAAATAGAACCCAGCTCAGGGCCCTATAGTATCAGGGCTAGTGGTGCTTAGTGCGCCCTGAAATATTCAGACACGCAAGTGCTCAGGCTGGGACACAAGTACGTCTGCAAAGGAAGGCAAATGGTACTTCCGCAGGCCGATCTATTGCATCTCTTTAAGGTTCTGTGCAGCAAGCAAAGGCCGCGTTACATATAAGAAATTCTGACGGAACGGTGACGTGACGTGATGTGACGTTGAACGTGATGAATAGTGTGAATCAACCTTCAGTGGGCTGCGAGTGGCAAAGGAAAACTAAAAGCGAAAAAGCTACGATTTTACTCTTCACTTTAAACCATTTTCGAAAAAGGCTTCCTGAGGAGGATAAGAGATGATGTCACCCAGCAACTGAGACTTTTCGTTATTGGGAGGTTCGTCTGCTGTGTGCGTTCGGCTTTAGCACATTGCTTTAAGCTCAGCTGTGGGGGAATCCTAAAAGGTGAAACCTCAAGAAGGATACACAGCTGAAGTTTATTTTTGAAGGAAGTTTGCGGTGTTTAGAAAATCTGGCCCCTGACGTTACGCAAGACACTGGTCAGGTTAAACGCTATGCCATCATACCATCGTGTTCAGTGCTTGTACCGTCGTGCTTAAGGGATTTAACCTTTCCATGCCAGAAGACTGCAGGCACCATCTGAAGGAGAGATAATTCGCCAAAGACCGGCAGCAAATTTCCCAGACGATGGACCCCTCAGTACTCATCCTTTCATCCACGGGCGTCTAGATCACAACCTGGTTGTAAAAACTCCGAGAGCTATCAGGGCTCCCAGGGCGCGAGAGGTGTAAATATAGACCGTCACTACACCAGATCATCTGAAGAATTTGTACGAAAACATTTCTCGTGACAATCCGTTCCCTATTCTCTTAGAAACCACGATAGTCTGGGCATTTCAGTGCCTTTTATTACCTCATTCCCTTTGACTGAAGGTGTACACATTTTCATCCATTTACGAAAGCAGTTGAATAGGATTACTTTCTCTTGTGGGAGGTCCTGCGGAGTGCTTTATGCAAGACACCGAAAAGCGAGAGGATGTACCCATCTCCATCTTGTTTCTGCGAATCCCATGCGTACGGTGTCTGCGGTGGAGTGGCTTGACTTGCACGTTTCGTAACGATATTGACGTAAACGTTTCTTAATTCTAATGGCAGTTGGGGTGGGTGGGTGTTGGTTGCTTGCGGTGTCGGGTGAGTAGAAAATGAAGAGGGAGCCAATCGGTCGAGTCTGTACGAGAGTTGAGCAATGTCCGTTTCGCGGGGAGGTCTTCAGCAGAGGCCTCGGTTGTGTGAGCCAGGCTGGGGAGAAGTTATTTCTTTCTTCAGCAACAGCAGAGCTGTTGCAGACGATCGAGGTCTTCCTGTCTATGACCGAAAGCTTTTCACGTCTGTGACCGAGAGCTGTGCCTCACATCATGTCCTTAATATGTCAAGTGACCCGTCGTCTCCCATCACTTCTCATCACAGCAGGTTATATTTTCAAGGGATCTAAATCGGAGATTGGACGTTCATCCTCTCAAGTTACTTATGGTAACTGAATTCTTTATGCGTCAGCGAAGACAAGATTGAAGGCCTCCAAAGACTCTTACAGTCTCGGGTCCATCTACAGAAAGCAAGAGATCGTATCACTGAGACCTGCATCTCGTCTCTCATCAGAGATCTCTCATCTGGTGGTCTTCCACCAGCGTCTCAGTCTTGCGTACGGGTCAGCTCTGAGTGATGAAACTGATCCTGTATTGCGTAGAGTGTGAGGTTAACCTCTTGGCTTTCGGGAAGCGTCCTCATCTCCAGAGAGCCAACCAGTGTTGACATCGGCAGAAGGAAGGGGAAGCAACCACTGGCTACTATTAGTAACACTGCGGTCCGCCAAAGAGTTCCGCCACGCTCAACTGACTCATTTCTTCACCTGACCCGTGCACCAAGTTGACGTAAACTCGTGAGTGACATATACAGTCCATTGACTCGTTTCTTTACTTGGATGACTGTTCTGAACACACCCACGTCAGAGGTAAAATATTAAACCCACACCATACGAAAGTTTGATCAGATATCCAGTTTCCGGGCCTCTATCTCAAATTCCCTTAAGGAAGATGTAGATCTCTTTTCCTTCATATAAACCTAGTGAAAAACGCTGCTAGGGACGCACTGCTTACTTACAAAACATCTTGGAAAAGAAAAACCCGAGTCCTTGAGAAGTCTAAGTTTCTAAGTTTTTTGTACACATGAAGTCCAGTGTGTGGGGAATATTTCTCAGACAAAGCCGACGGCACAGGTGTTCAGAGTACGGCAGTGTTCATCTCGACACAACGGCATCTGTGGAGCTGGTCGCTCAGCCATGGAGGGGCATCTGTCGCAGCAGTTGTCGGAGGTGAAACAACGGCGGCACCAGAGGTGTTCCTTTAGGGACTCCACCACACCTCGAAGTGAATTTTGGTGTTAACGTTTGCTATCGGAACGCATGTATCTGATTCGGTAGAGCATATCCGTTATCAAGACGCACCGTCCGTGAATTCTTTCATGTATTATGTCCGTGATAAGCAGATATAGTGTGTCCGTGATCGGCAGGCACAGCGTGTTTGGTGCCTTTAAAATCTGCGGGCGGGAACTTTCACACTATGTAGTTAATTAGATGGCAGTATATCAGTTTACCTTCAAAACGGGTGCTCTGATAGACGGGGACTCGATCAGAATACGATATAACCGAGTAGACTATAAGACCTAAGACTAGGGGGTAAAAGTGGGACTGAATCATAGGCCCCGGGTTGAATGTTGGGGTTTGAAGACGGTTGCTTTAGCCCGGCAAGAGGGGTTTCGACGCTCGCTCACCCTCTCTCCCCTTACCGAACAAGAAGAAACGTCCCAGCGAATCATCGAAGGAAAGAGAAAGTGCAGGGGGGAGGGTGGGGGAGCCTAGTGAGAGAGATGTTGCGAGGGAAGAGCTCTGAGCGCAGAGCGTCGCGTGGGGACCAGCAGCTGGTACTCACTCGCGTCCTTTACATCGTGACAGACGCACGCGCCCTCCGCTGCGTCGTCGCCTCCCTGGAGGATCCTCCCTCAGCCATCACCAGTGGGTCTCACTCCCGGCCGGTCTCCGAAATCTCGAGCGTCACCTCTCGAACGGGGAAAACAGACACGGAACTTGCCGTTAACGGAAGGGTATGCAGACGAGGCTATCGTAATGTCCATGGAAATACTGGTCGTCACTCTACGATAATATCGTCAGTGTTTTGGTTGAAAGGTCAGTGTTTGGGGGGGAAACATGCGACTCTTGCCCGTGCTGGTGTTGGTGTGTGTGTTGGCTGGGGCGGCGACGGGACTCAACTTCAACATCTTCAGGTGGCCGTCCTTCAACAGGCACCGGAGCGCCAAAGGAGGAGGAGGAGGAGGTGGCTACGGGGGAGGAGGCGGCAGCGGCCACAGGAAGGGGAACCCCTTACGTGGCCTGCAGAGGCTAAAGGCCCACGCCTTCACGAGCCTCAGGAACCTGAAGGCGCCCATCATCGACGGGATCCGCAGCCTGAAAAGCCACGTGCGCGACCTGAAGGGGAACCTCTTCAGGAAGGGAAACATCTTCAACAAGGGTAAAGGTGGCGGCGGCGGTGTTCAGTCAAGCTACTACCGCCAGCCTCCCTCACACTACGGCGGTGGTGGGGGAGGCTACAGCGGTGGCCACAGCGGCGGTGGTGGAGGTTACAGCAGTGGCCACAGCGGCGCTGGTGGTGGAGGTTACAGCAGTGGCCACAGCGGCGGTGGAGGAGGAGGTGGCTACAGTGGTGGCCATAGCGGCGCTGGTGGTGGAGGCTACAGCGGTGGCCACAGCGGCGGTGGAGGAGGAGGAGGCTACAGCGGTGGCCATAGCGGCGGCGGCCACAGCGGCGGAGGCCACAGTAGTGGCAGCCATGGAAGTGGCCACACTGGGGGTGGCCATGGAGGCGGTCACACTGGGGGCGGCCACAGCGGGGGTGGTGGGAACAACGGGTACATCGAGGTGTCCCCTGTGGCACCATCCGCAGGTCACAGCTCCCCTTCCGCCCCGTCCTCCAGCTATGGTTCGCCTCCCTCGGGCTTCACCTCCCCTTCAGCGCCTGCCACAGGACATAGGGTTCCACCGTCAGGAGGATACACTGCCCCTAGGGCACCGTCAGCAGCTTCCTCCGCCTCGCACGCATCTGGCAAAGGAGTTTCCTCCCCCTCGGCACCGTCTGCTGGCCACAGTGGCACCCAGGGCGCCCCTGCCAGCACCAAGGGCAGCCAGCAGGCCCCGGACACAGGTTACCGCGCCCCTCAGACCTCGTCTGCCGACGGGTTCTTCCCCTCCGCTCCCCACACCGGTCAGCGAGCCCCTTCAGGCTTCGCCGGTTTCAGCCCTTCCCAGAGGCCTTCCGGATCCTACAGCCAGACTGGCGCCAGACCTCAAGAGATCACCTTCCCGACGGGTCCCAAAACGTCGACTGGCGCAACGGGTCCGACGGCTTCGACCGGCAGTGCTTACAGAGGCCGCGGGCAGACGCACATCAATGCCCCTCTGTCAGCCGCCATGGCGATGGGCCATCTGTTGGACGAAGACGAGGTCGTCCATAGCACGGACAAGTGGCGCCCCATAGTGGGAACTACGGGCACCGCCCCGGCAGTCATCGACGTCCGGACTCCCGTAAACACCGACCACACAGCTACTGGACAGAAGACGGAAGTCGGGACGACAGCTGACGCGACGGAGGAACCCCTCTTCATCAACCTGGACGGCAGCCTGGGCGAACGGAACGACGCGAGTCACAACGACCCGGTAGAAGAATCTCCTGACGGCGACTCGTACTTGGTCTTGGCCACCGAGGAATCCGATGAGGTGTTGCTGGTGGACAAGGGCAGCGTCGATGCAGCGGCCGAAGCCCTGGCCAAAGTAGCCGAAGCCGCCCTCGTGATTGAAGACTTCCCCCAGGGTCCCTCCCTGACTGGAAACGACCCCCAGGGTGGTTCCGTGACTGGAGACGACCCCCAGGGTCCTTCCCTGACTGGAGACAAACCCAAGGGTCCTTCCCTGACTGGAGACGACCCCCAGGGTCCTTCCCTGACTGGAGACGACCCCCAGGGTCGCTCCCTGACGGGCAGCCGACCGCAGGAAAACGTCGTCTCGGTAGGTCAGAAGGACGAGAGCGTGGGCGACGGCGGCGGCGACGGGAGCCGTGGGTCAGGCGGGCTGCAGCCGGGACAGGAGTCAAACATGATGTTCGCTGGGCTGATGGAGGAGCTCCAGCTGTCCTCACTCACGGCCCTCATCCGCCGGGCCAACCTGGAGGCTATGCTCACCACCGAAGGTAAGGTCACGGGTCAGGTCACGCTCCTACAGGAGGTGGGTGGGCCAGGAAGGTGTCTCAGGCCACGTTCTCCTTCGTGCTGTTTCCTGTCACTAATGTGTTCCTCTCAGTGAGGCTACAAGAGTATTTCTCTCGCGAGACGAGGCCCGATAGATTCGCTGGAAAAGTGGCGAAAGGAAAGTCTATAATCAACTCTTTCGCAACTAATTGTTGGTTAACGATTGCACAAAGTTGATCACTAGCATAATGATTATATTTTCACGTATCATTAATGTCATTTACGCGTGTGCGTGTGTGTGTGAGTGTGTGAGTAATTACCTACTCGTAATCACCCGTTTATGTTGTACAGGGAGGGAGTTCTACAGTCGTGGGTCCCCATCTCGTGAACATTCTGCACTGTCATACAACTTCATGAATTTCTGTCATGCTGTCTGCATTAACCACGTCTTCAGTTGGATGTTGTGGGTTTCCACCCTTGCATTATATACCCTACAGCTGTGCAACAGAACTCCAGATAAATGACGGGATTCCTATAAGTAGAAAATATGCAGAAGTCATGTCTTTGGGATTCATTGAAAGGTAGACAGATGGCGCTCTGTGGGTGGAAACTGTAAACAGAGGTGTAGAAAGGTGAGGAGCTACGAGAGCCGAAGAGACTTCTATCCGTCCTACCTCCCCTCCATCGTAGATGTAAGTCTTCGCGAAGTTTTACCACGCCATCACGTCCTGTATCACTCACCACGCACCACGCCTCTTGACGGGTACCATCCAACCCAGTCGCCTCGCATTAACAGTCTCTCTCGTTCTGGTAGGGTGACATCCACCGCTCCCCCATCACTATGGCGCCACGATCGGCGAAGACGAGAGTCGAAGTAGTCCCAGATCTTCTTGTGACCTCGATCGAAGTCGATCGACCTCCCGTGTCTCGTCGATCGATTATTAATGTTTTTTCTTTTTAAACGCTTCAGGCGTTTAGCATCCATCCAGGCCTTATGAAAATATACGTAATACATAATTGAGACATAACGAAAATGCGCCAAAATCCTCTCGTGCTAAAGAAGCCTGTGGACGCGAAGAAGGGACTATATGAGGATCCTTGCAGAAGGTGAGAGGAAGGAGGCGGGTCTCCCGTTTTCCTCATTAATGGGCAGTTTCCATAGGGGTCTCGACCGCGGGACTCTCCCTCCATATGGCGCCAGGCTGTGCTGGCAGCCAACAGCCGAGGACCAGTCGTGAAAGGTCTGCTGTACCTGGTGTGTGTGGTCTGCTGTACTTGATGTGTGGTCTGTACTTGATTTGAGGTCTGTACTTGATGTGTGGTCTGTACTTGATTTGTGGTCTTATGTACTTGATTTTAGGTCTGTACTTGATGTGTGGTCTGTACTTGATTTGTGGTCTTCTGTACTTGATGTGTGGTCTGTACTTGATTTATGGTCTTCTATACTTGATTTGTGGTCTTCTGTACTTGATGCGTGGTCTGTACTTGATTTGTGGTCTGCTGTAACTCCACTGTGGAGGTCACCCTTGCTATGGAGGTCACTGTAACGCTCCACAGGTACGGATGGTTTAGGTTAGGACGGTACAGGTACAAATGGTGACGGTTACGGGCTGGGCAGGTACGTACGGTACAGTTTCGGATAGTATAGGTACACACGGTACACTTACAGGTGGTGTAGGCACATATGGTACAGGTGCGGACGGTTCAGGTACTTACGGCACAGTTAAGGGTGGTACAGGTGCGAACGGTACGTGTAGCTTCAGTCTGGAACATGGCAGGTTAGCTCTGGCTTCGAGAAGGAACCGTAAGTCTACGGTTTTTATGGATATATTTCCAGTTTTCGTAACCCTATTTTCCTAAATGAATTTGAAACTCTGTCTCCTATTTTGGTGCCAAGTGTGACTTAAATATGGAGGATTTGGTGCCAAGTATGACTAAAGTATGGAGGAAATGCTTCGTCCAAGAGTTACGGCGCAATTTGCCTTTTAATTGACAAATATATGTTGTGGTTTCCAGTCGCCGAATCCCTGGCACCGCGAAAAAGTATCCGAGGACGTCACGTCTATGATGCAATCACTGCCATCTGTTGGCGGCAATCCTAACTGAAAGGAAAGCGGCCATAGCTGCCATGTTTTGGTCAGTTTGATTGATGTTCCGCCTCTTAGTAGTTATTATCTTTCCTTCGAGCGCTCGCTGTGTTTATAAGGGTAGGTGGCTGTGGGTTGTGTGATGTTTATTCCATCAATATATATGATAGGATGCCCTGCTGGGCTTGTATCAAAAGACTCAGAGCTGGAGTAAGTGTTAGAGTAAGCGACTGTGTGTTATAACTGACTCCCGAATATGATTCCGCTCGACAAAGATTAATAGAAGACATTTGCTCATCGTATAGGGAGGGAGGTATTGACACACACTCGTACACCCTCACATATTCACGTAGATATAAGGCCTTATTTTTTCTTAGTTGGTAAATTATGTGGACTAAGCAGGTAGATAATGATTTATGTATTGCCACGCAGCCACTCGGCTGACTGGAGATCAAATATAACCCTACAACTGTAACATTCTCGGACGTAACGACAAGGACTCCCAAAGACAGCGTGGAAAGGATTCCTTGGTTTACGAGTTTACACAGGCGAAAGACGTCACTGAGGGAGACGGGGGACGACATATGAGCTTTCGCGTTCTTTCTATGGTTGCGGAATCACACAATATTTTTTCTGCCGTAGACGGACGTACTAAGGGAAAGTTGGCGACTCCTGACGCAACAGTTTACAATAGTGAGCCCTCTCAGCGCGATGTCGTACGTTTTTTGTCGTTGAGAATTCCAAGGGAGGGAAGGCGGAAAAGGAAGCCTGGTGGCGCTGGCGGGTTCCTTATGGGAACAAACAAAGGAAGTGGGTTTTCAATGTAGGGGTTTTTATACCGAGTGTGCTTGGGTACGTTTTTTTTTTTGGTGTTGTTGTGTGTCCGAAGTTACACGCTGGCTTGAGTTGGCATCAGGCGTGGCAGGAAAGGGAAAAAGACCCCCCCTTCCTCCCTCCACACACACACACACACACACACACACACACACAGCACGAAGGCAGTGGGAGCGATGCGTGAGGTGGAGGTCGTCAGGAAGGCACGTATTATCCCCTGACCTTGCGCGCAGTCTCGGCCTGGGCGGGTGGGTTTGCGGGACCCGGGCCTAGGGGGTGGTGGCGTCGGTGGCCATCCAACACCCCTACCCCCTCCCCTCCTCCCCCCATCCCCTTCCCCCTCCCTCCCAGCATCACACGACGTCCGCCCCTACGCTGCTTCACGCACTCCCCGTGACCCACTCCCGCATTCACGCCATCTGGCGCCCCTAACCAGTATTCGAGAATGAGAGAGAGAGAACTTTACGACAAGAGTTTAGCATTAGGCATCATGGCTTGGGTAGCGCGTTGCCGTCACCGCCTGTGTCAATGGGACCCGGTTGTGTCTCCAGTATATCACCCAGTGTACTGCCATGACCCCTCCCCCCACCTCATCGTTGCTGAACTCCTCTTTGACGCGTCGAAAGTTCCTTCTTTTGGCATTATGGGAAGCGAAGCCCGGCCTGACAACATATTGGTTCACGAAGGCAAGACATTTCCATCACCTGATGCATTTGGGAGTACCTATCGACACAGGAAGATTACCAGGTCGCATGGTAGATACTATAAACGCGAGCTAAGCACTGAGGAAAACAAGTCGTGGCAAGACTGTGTACATTTTGTACCTCTTTGTGTGTGTGTAGTAATGATGGCAGTCCATCTTGGGAGAGCGTATTATGGAGTGAGGGGAAAAGGAAACACTCTCCCTTAAACCACAGGCAGAGATTAACGCGCCGCTTTGGACACCACCACAAGACATGCAAGAGATTTTGGAAAGCAACCAACAAGCATGAAAAGGCAGGCGGACCAGAAGGTTAGCGTTGCATGGTGCGTTCCTGCCTGGAGGCAGTGAGTGGCCAGCGTACTGTACGTAATTACTTTGAAATACTGTGTTTCAGGCCGTGAAGCGTAAGGGGTTCCTTTTTTTTTTTCGAAAGCCAGATAACAGACGACCTGGTGGTAGTTCATGACCTGGCTGTCTGCTGAAGGACAACAGTACCTGGGAATGAGAGACGATTGAAGATCTGATAGTCCACGAAGATTTTGTCTGTTGAAGGACACTAATAGTATCCCAAGGTCCAAACTTCTACTGGTAGAAGCTGAATGGGAAAGCAGAAGGCTGGTTGAACGATGTATGAGCATTACAATTTGCTTTTAAGCCAGAGGCAAGGTAACAAGTGATTGGCAGGTATTCAGGACTCTGTCTTGGACTCTCCGGAGAA
>JAUUDW010649366.1:7767-18119 GCA_032361385.1 Panulirus guttatus | reverse complement strand
AGTAATTGTCGTAATCGTTGTAATTGTTGTAATTCCGTGTGACGGGGCGTGCGCGCGCCCGCACGGGGTCGGGGAACCATGTGTAGAGTGAAAGTGAAGACCAGTCTCCCACGAGGCATGTTAACATCCGTGTTAACATGTTAAATCTTCCTCACTACAAGTTAACATCCGCGTTAACATGTTAGACTTTACTCACTACATGTCGATATCCCCATTAACATGTTAAATCTTCCTCTCTACCGGTTAACATCCCCGTTAACACGTTAAATCTCCCTCACTACATGAAATATCTACGTTAACACGTTAAATCTTCCTCACTACATGTTAACATTCGTATTAACAGGCTAAATCTTCCTCAGTACATGTTAATATACACGTGAAAATATCAATTCTCCCTCACTACATGTTAATATCCGCGTGAACATGTTAATTCTCCCTCACTACATGTTAACATCCGCAATAACATGTTAGATCTTCCTCACTACGTGTTACTATCTGGTATAATGTATTAAGCTATTCCCGTGGACCAATCACAGTGGAGGAGAGACTATGGGTCAATCAGAGTCGAGGAGAGAGACCATGGACCAATCACAATAGAGGAGAGACCATGGACCAATCACAGTAGAGGAGAGAGACCATGGACCAATCACAGATGCGGAGAGAGACCATAGACCAATAACAGTAGAGCAGAGAGACTATGAGCCAATCACAGTGGAGGAGAGAGACTATGGACCAATCACAGAAGAGGAGAGAGACCACAGACCAATAAAAGTACAGGAGAGAGACCATGGACCAATCACAGTGGAGGAGAGAGACCATGGATCAAGCACAGCAGAGGAGAGAGACCATGGACCAATCACAGAGGAGAAGAGAGACCATAGACCAATCACAGTGGAAGAGAGAGACCGTGGACCAATCACCTCGGCTCGTGTAATCTCGTGGAAAAGAAAGGGAAAGTCCTCGTGTGTGTGTGTGTGTGTTTATAAGAGACGGGGCAACACGAGTGTGAGACTCCACATTATCTCTCACACGTCTCATTTAAAGAGACCCAGTGTCTGCTGGGGAGATATTACAATTGCATTCCAGATAGACAGACAGACAGATAGATAGAGAGATAGACTGATTGATAGATAGATAGATAGATAGATAGATAGATAGATAGATAGAGATATATTTCTACTGATGAATGGAGTAATGTTCCGTGATCGTACCGTCGTGTTCCGTGATCGTACCGTCGTGTTCCGTGACCGTACCGTCGTGTTCCGTGATCGTACCGTCGTGTTCCGTGATCGTACCGTCGTGTTCAGTGATCGTACCGTAGTGTTCCGTGACCGTACCGTCGTGTTCCGTGATCGTACCGTCGTGTTCCGTGACCGTACCGTCGTGTTCCGTGATGGTACCGTCGTGGTCAGTGATCGTACTATCGTGCTCATGGCGCTGAGCAGCAGTATTGGATTCTTAACATTATTCACTAAGATAAAATATTACTCACCCAGGAGTTAATAAATGCCCTTCAAATATTCCTACAAGACCAGCGCACTCCAAGCCCACTCCTGCAAGATCGCTCCCACAGCAACCATCCCCTCCAAGACCTCCTTCAAGAATACCCATCTCCTGTCCCCTGTCTCCAAATATGAATCTTCTTACTGGTGAGTCAAATGAATATTTCCACACGAACGACTGAATATTCAATAAACCAGACATAACTACCATGGCATTAGGGTGATAGAATCTCTATATATGATGTTATATTAACCTTTAATGACACACAAATGGCCTACAGGAGGACACAGATATTCCAGAATTTGTAGATAGCTTCCAGATGGCCTTTGGCAACTCTAGGGTGGGCCGTTTTGCTAACTGTATCTTTCCCTACACCTCGAGACTTTGGAACTCTCTACCCTTCTCATGTCCTTTCCAATAACTACGATCATCAACTACGACGGTACGAGTCTTGGTACACTGATGGCCTGCCTCGTTCCGCCGTGCATAAATGGTCGTTCGTGTACTTTCACCCACCTCATTGAGGAAATTACCCAATCCAACGCCAACCTGAGTAGCGGGGCCATCAGTGCCCCACTAAGCTATTCCAGCGGAAAAAATTCCGCTATGTTCACACGTCTTACGCAATTGACATGAACTCAAGAACCCCGTCAAATAACATGACTCAGACAGACTTGAGATATAGAACACCTCCATTACACAACTCAGCTTAAGTGCAACTGCATCAGTCATTCAATAATTTGGGAAAAAATCGGATTTTCTCTACAGTTTGTAAAATCATTTTTCATAGATTTAGGTTTTTGCAGTGGGAGATTATGGACACATCCACAGACGTCTGATTTGTACAACGCGGATTTAGGCAAGTAGGATATGAACTGGCTGCTTGTGTGCCCCCACCACTAGCTAGACCACACAATACTAGGCGACCTGCTACGTCACATGATTACTGTGTGGCCATCCGCAACTCAAGGGTGGGCCGATTTGATACCTGCTTCTTTCCCTGCACATCGAAACTTTGGAACTCTCCACCTTCTCATGTCTTTCCCAATAACTATGACCTAGCTCATTTCAAAACACAGGTCTTTCACTTTCTCAAAGATACGTAAATACTTTCCCTTGCAGTTTGCATATGTCGCCCAATTAGTGCCCCGCAGTGCCATCTGTTTACGATGAATCTTACTCTCGCGTCACCCCCACAGGAGGGGCGCAGGTGGTCCTGCTCCTGGCGGTGGCGCTGACGGAGGGGGTGCAGATCTCCCTCGACCTCTCCAAGCTGACGGATCCCCAGCACCTGCAGGCCATGGAGGAGATGACCATCTCCACCTTCCTGGCCGTCCCCACCACCACCACCTTCACCCTCCACATGAACCCGGCGGCCATGAAGGTGGGTCACAATCCCTCCCTCACACTCCCTCCCTCCACGTACTTTCACCCTCGTGCATCTTCCTCACCTGCCGTCCGCCACTGCCCTCCATCTTTCCCTCCACCTTCGTCACCATCCACTAGTGTAGGTCACCTTCCATTGCCTCCCCCCCCCCTCACCATCCTGCACTATCGTCCTCACCGTCCTCCACATCACTATATCCTCATCGCCAGCACTATCATCTTCACCATCCTCCACATCACCATACTGTCCTCACCAGCACCATCATCTTCAGAATCCTCCACAATCCCAGCATCATTATCTTCACATTTCTCCACATCACTGTACCATTTTCACCAGCATCACTAACGAGATCTCTTTCCCTTCAAGTATATCACTGTACCATGCACATAACTAATAAACATATCCTCATTAAGATTCTGTATTGTCTGTGTCATGATGATGTATTTTACCATGCAACCTACAACTTCAAAAGGTGTCGTACTAGTTTTGTAGTATAATTCTTGAAATTAAGAATATATGAATTGTGGGAGTGTTCAATTTTAGGCAAAAAATGAATATATATATTTGTTGTTTTCCAATGCATCTGGGTCATATTTATGCCTGATACCTTTTTTTTGCCTTTGGTGTTTTAAAGCAAATCATAAAAAAGTCAGCATATATTATGATGCCACAGGACAATTACTTTTTGTCTTTCATGCAATTATAACATACATTAAAAGCCATAAAAGAAGTGTTTCAACATGCTTGTGAAGGAAACACATACATATACATTTGAACACAGAATGAAAAAAAAAGTTTAATAAATCATATTCAATCTTTCATGCTTTTTGAGGGTACTGTACTAATGTATCCATGACCACTGAAAGTGAGTGACATGCCATAGATAACTGACTGTACCTAATGTTTCTGGATAGTAAATCTATAATCACCTGTGCTGCATGAAAGTGTTCAGTAACTGTATTTTGGCAGGGCATGTCACACCTACTGAACGGAAGTGCAGATGCCCTAGGATTTAGCCAAGAGCAACAGATGCAAAAGGAACAACAGGAGAAGCAACAGCAAGAAAAACTGCAGCAACAGCATCAGAAGGCTGGCAAGTCTCTGTTTTCCATCAACAAGGTAACCAGTCATACAGGTCTTGACTTTTCCTTGACTCATATAAATATCCATCATTCTAGTGCGATTTGGGTGATAGATTCCCTCAGGTGTGAATGTTAACGTAACAAAATATGCAAATTTGTATGAAAGCTTGATGATGAGTTAGTGTTGACTTTATGATGGCATAAGCTAATAAGATTCAGGCATCTTGAAAATCACCCAAAAGTATTAATCCTGAATGTTATGTGTTTGATCAACCTGCTCCTTTATGTTGAGCTGAAGTCTCATCAATCTATGTGATTCATCATATAATTCTCTGTTCCTGAAGTGTACTGTGAGCCCAAAGCAACTGAGAATTTATTATCTTGTAAGTTTAGTTTGCTATGCTGTGAACTTCCACCACTGAAGGACTTTCTGTCCAAAACCTCACATCTTTAGAAGATTTACTTTGTATCACAAGTCTGAAGGGCTTGGCTGCTTTGTGATATCATTTTCGCTGGAGGGTTTTTTATGTTCTCAGGTCACACCAGTGTAAGGCTTGTATTATAAGTTCACAGCATTAGAGGCTATGCAAAGCTCTAATGTCATTTTGCTGGAGCATTTGCTGTTTTGTAACTTTCACCATTGTTTATTGTCTTAGACTTACACTACAGGTTGGTTTGCTGTTTTCTACGACATAAAAGTATTTCAGGTTATAGTATGTTGTGAATTCACACCCATAGAATTTTTCTATAATGTAGCCTCACACCCCTAAAGAATTGCTATGTTGTAAGCCCAAAGTAAGGTTGGAATGATTGTGGTATACACCCAAATTAGTATTGTTATCTCTTTATATATGAGATAACTTAGTTACGTGTTAGCCAAGCGGGGGCATGGTACACATATGCCTATGACTGCATTAATAAGGACCTTCTAATGCCTCCACAGGTCATCAACTTGGATCATCTTGTTGGTTTGAGCCAACAGACACTTCACATTTTACCATATTCCTCGTATTATTCTTGACCATCTCATTGACTTGTGACTTCACTGGCATTGCCTATGAATAGTGTCTTGACTAACACCCATGGAGCATTACCTCTGATTGTCTTGTTAACTTAGATGTCCTTCACTTCAAATGCTTTTTCTACGGTAAATTTCTTATGGCTTTCCCTTTACTCTTTCAAGTAGTGTGTCATCTTTACCATCTCTCTACTTACCTTTCAAATTCTGTTTAAAGTGTTTTTTGATTTTTGTATATGAACTTCCAGATGTTATTTACTGTGTTTAATCTTTCACTGCTGTCATTTTAATCCCCAAATGATGTGTTTACTGCCACCTCCAGTACTTCCATACCTACAGTTAATCTTATTTACTTCTTCACCACCTCCCTGAGCATTATCAAGTTGATTATCTCTTAACTACCTTGTAGTTAACCTCCCCAAGATTTGCTCATTATGTATATGTGTTTACTTGCTCAAATATGCCTCCATTTATGCTGTGTATTTCGCTTACACCTTCTTGTGTATCTCACAAATACTGTTTACCTTTGTGTTACCTTCCATTTCCATTTTATCTTTCTGTTTTATTTATTTTCTATACAAATCTTAACCAGTTTACGAATGTAGCTTATCTTTTTTTATTACTGGTTCACTTGCAATCCCAGATCTTTCCTGTTTACAGCCTTCTTACATCCTGAAGTATAGTTAATCTTGTGTATTTTTCTACCACATTCCTCTCTGCTTTCTATGCTTATCCTAGTTTGTCAACTGTATATTGTCCTTAGTTTGTAGTTTCTTGGATTTTGTATATATCTTTTTACTTGACTTTGTTTATGTGTTTATAGTTATATGTTTTCTTTCCTTATAAATGTTGATAGTTTACTTGTTTATTCCACTTTTCTTTCATCATCCTTGCCTCTCCACATCGTAGGCTGCCGAGTTGCCAGCCCATTTAGCTGGCATGGACTCTGATTTGGGGACTCGTCCAACAGGTGTGGAGGGCTCAAATATGGGAGACCATCTGTTAGATGGCAAAGACACTAACTTGGAGGCCCATGTGCTAAGTGAGGAAAATTCTAAATTAGGGATAAATCTGACAGACGTGGAAGACTCTGATTTGGGAGCCCATCTGTCACATGTGGAGGACTCTGACTTAAGGGCTCACTCACCAGGTGTGGAGGACTTTGATTTAGAAGACCACTTACCTAGTATGGAGGAATCTATATTAGGGGTACATATGACAGTTGTGGAGGACTCTCATGTTGGGGCGTATGTACTGGGGGTGAATGACTCAGACCTTGGGATCCCCCAGACACATGGAGAGAATTATGACTTAAAGACCTCTCAGGTAGAGGACTTGGGGACCCACCCGGAAGATGTTGAGGACCCTAACACTGAGGCCCATCGGCTGGATGTGGAGGTCTCTAGATTAGGGGACCATCTATCAGGGCTAGAGGACTCAGACATAGGAGCTCATGTGGTGAATGTAACGGACTCTAACTTGGGGGATCCTCTGTTGGGTGTGAATGGCTCTGGTACAGGGAGCCATCCTGTAGGTGTAAAGGACCCTGCCCTGGGGACCCATTTGATGGATGTGGTAGTCCCTGACTTACAGGCCCATCCACCAGGTGTAAAGGGCTTTGACTTGAAAGACCATGAAATGGGTGTGAAAGACCTTGACTTGCATACTCATCTACCAGATTTGGAAGACACTGACTTTGGGGCAGATGTAGCAGGCATGGAGAGTACTGAATTGTGGGCATGTACGGCAGGCCTGAGCAAAGAGAATGCTGATATGGTGAGGGCCCTGGTAAGTGGGGAGATGTCAGGGGTACTGTTGAAATTGGCACCCACGGATGAAGAGTTCCCGGAGACCCTGGAGTTGCTGCACAGCCTCAGGACTTGTCGCTGGTACCCCAATACCCCTGTACCTCAACCCAAGGTAATTTTTTATCCTGTTGTTTTTGCTACTCCTGATGCTGTTATTTCAACTACTGCTTATTCTGCCCCTGCATATGGTGTTGCTACCGTACCACTAATGTTACTATTAATAATGTAACCACTGTTGCTACTAATTGTATTAGTTTTCCAATTTTATAAGTAAAGTATTTAATGTATTTTTTTTCTTACTGTAGACTTAAGAGCAGTCCTATGTGAAGGATTAACTGATAATATAATTGTGTTCCAAAATCTTTTCTTATATTTCAAATGTGTTTTAGTTCACTATTCACATTGACTTCCTTCAGGTAGAGGCTCTGGAAGTTGGACAGGTGATGCCAGAAGAAGTGGAGCAGCGTCTGAAGGTCCTAACATCAGGGGAGGAGGTGGAAGCAGGTAGAGCAGCTTCCCATACAACTGTTTCCTCCATGCAGGTCGATTTACAGCATCTCACACACATGCTGGGCTCAGTTTTTTCCATCACTAGGAACCATGGTTAGTTGTTTTGGATGTCTTTCTTTCCTTGGTTAAGTCTATGTCTCTTTGTTCCTTGTTCAGTCCATATCTCTCTACCTGGATAAGTCTATGCCTCACCCTTCCTAACGTAGACCATCTTACTGTCCCAAGGTTAGTTCATGTCCAAGTATCCCCTCACTCAGCTCTTTTTGCACTTAACCAAGTCATTAGTGGACTTAACCAGCTCGTAATTATGTCATGAATGAAAAGTCACTTTTAGCGAGGTTACATCATTGGAATACAAGCTTTCCACAGAACTTCTCACTTTAAAGGAGTGCATCCCTCCCCTGCTTCTAATTGTGGAACAGCCTTGAAGTTGTAGGAGCCCACGGAGAAAATGTCCTTGATAAAATGCACTTTTACAACTGTGCATTTGAATATCTACATACTGAAAGCAGCATTGAAGTTGTAGGAGCCCATGGAGAAAACATCCTTGATAAAATGCACTTATACAGCTGTGCATTTGAATATCTACATACTGAAAGCAGCATTTGTATAGAGTTCTGTTCTCCCATGTCATGATTCGTACGCTCAGCATGTCCCACTGGCTTACGTCATTACTCTTTGCTTGATGTAAGCCTTCTGTTTTTCCATTCTGATTTCATGCTCTAGTAAACTGATCATCAATGAAATTTATGTAAATTGATGAACTTAAGATTATTGGTTTGCAATTAAAAAGAACATATTTTTGGTACAGAACAGAGAGAAGTCTTCATTATACTATTTTGAAGTACTGTATCTCCAGATCAGGTGAATGTACAAAGACTTAAAAAAGTAAGCATATGAGTATTTCTCTTAACAATACCTTAGATTTTCTTTTTTTAGTACATCAAGTTAAAGTAGGCTTTAAGGAAGTCTGCAGTTATATAGGTTATTCAACTAAATTTGATTGCATTCAATTTTTAGTATACTTCAGTCTTTGTGTCAGGGGCTGCAAATTCCAGCTTCAGAGATGCCTCCTGGATGTATTTCTAGTTCCATCACACAGTAACAGTATCCCCCAGAGAGAATACTTTTGGGCAGGTGATCTGTTTCACCACAGCTTCTCCCAAATAGATGGCCTTCTGAACAACTAACCTGTCTCCCATCACTTCAGAATTATTCTGTTTCCTTCCAGAATAATAAAACTTCTTATATAGAGATGACCCATCTGGAAAATTAGTGTCACTGCAACAACAGCTTCCCCTACAGAGATGGCCTTTCATGGAACGTAGTCCCTTTGATAGTTGGTGTTTTACCCAGAACAGCATCATCCTATGCAAAAACAATTAGCCTATTTTCCTATAGTAACCACAGACTTTCCACCCTAGAGACTGCTCCCCTGGACAAGCTGGTAGCCACACTGTACATCAGCAGGAAGTTCAACTCCTTTGGTTTGATGGTTGTCAACCATGTCTTCTCTGCTGCAGAGTATTCCCTCTGGGTGAGTCATTTGGCCCAACTCATTTACTCAGTCAGTTAGATATTCAGAAATTACCAGTAAGTTGGTTCTTCACCGAAGTTAATCAAGCAGTTGTCTAGACAGTTATGCATTCCTTGTTTAGTTATTAGCTCTTGTTCAGCCATTTAGCAGTCAATTACCTCATCAGAATTGTCAGTTAGTCATTGGCTACATAGTAATTTATTCAGTCAGCTAGTTGTTCAGTCACTCAGTGAGAAGTCACTTGGCCCATCATTTACGTAGTAGTAAGTCAGTTTGTGCAACAATCATTCAGTTTGTCAGTCATTATGAAAGTAGCTCTGTTAATCAGTTTTATGATTCTAACATTGTTCATTTGTTACATCTACTGTCTCACTGAATCCTTGCATTTCATGTCATGTTCAAAATGAACACTTACCTTACAGCCCCTGGTCACATTTAATATTTGCCGGTGTGTATAATACACTATTATTCATATGAGGGTAAAAAGGGTCACATAAAATCTTGCTTACATTGAAAACAGCCAACTGTATGATTTCTCAGTTAAAATTGTAAAGTCTTGAGTTTTGTATTCTTTGTTAGAACTGACTGCTGTCATCTACTTATATTAAACCTGCTAAATGTTGAATTCATACTATTTGTTAAAACTACCAATTCTTAAATTTCTGTTTTCTATCAAAACTCTCAAGCATTAGATCTTTACTTCATAAAAGTGCAGATTATTGTATCTTTTATGTCATTATGAAACTGAAGATTGTTGAAATAATTTTCTGTTGAAATGCAGGCTGCTGAATTTCCTTTCCTGCTAAATCTAACAATTATCAAAGTTTCATATTACAAGTAAGACTGTTTAGACAGACTCATAATTATCAAACAATGAGATATCTTAAATGACTCAGGCTTTTTTCCTGTATGAATAGCAGATGTTATCACAAAGTCACCAGATCCTCAGGTAAACTGATTCACCATATTACTTTACAGTTTGATAAGCCCCTGCAAGGCACCAATGTGATTGGAGTGCTAGCTGGCAGCAACTGGGGTACAGCTGCTGATGAGCCACTGGTATTGGGTGCCCATTTGGATACTGTGTCTGGAACACCAGGTCTAGATGATGATGGGTCAGGTTTGGCAGCACTAGTGGAGGTTGCCAGAGTCCTCTCCTCCAGTGGTTGCATCTTTACCCACACGATCTTCTTCGTTGCCTTTGATCTGGAGGAGATAGGTTAGTTGGGCTGTCTGTTGAGGATTCACATTAGAAACAGTACCATTACAATGCTAGGACAATGTTTTACACTGCTTGTATGAATTGCTGAGACATATTTTCACTGATAGAGCACCTATGATGATAGTACTATGACACAGTCACATGAGACATCTTTATACAGCTAAGAGATTCTTGAAACTGCAGGGACATCCTTATCTTTTGAAGATCCTCACACTACTAAGGTACTCATACTACTGAAACACCCTTACAGTGCTGGAACACTTTCCAAGTGTTCATACACTTAAA
>JAUUDW010649345.1:303-10681 GCA_032361385.1 Panulirus guttatus | reverse complement strand
GAAAATTAAGTCCTTTCGTTTATTACATCCTCAGACAGAGTGGGAAAGGTACAGGTGATGAAGTCGATTAAATACACACAGACAACCGTGAGGCGTGGCTTCACTAGGCCCTGAGGAGAGCAGGTGGTCGGTCTACTTGGCAAGTAGAGAAGTCCAGGGTATCACCCGGCACTGTAACATTAGCACGTAGGTTCTTAACGTCGCTGCCACCGCTTGTAAGGCTGCGTTCGTTCTTCTTGTTCCATGGTACTTAATGAAGATTCGGTGTCCTTTACAGTTTACTAGAAAATAATATGTACATCTATGGCACTCTGGACTATATTTTTAAGACACACTTCACCACACACTAGCGAATGGTGTGACGTGGCCGGGCAGCGCGTGTCTGAAGTAGCGCTTGGCCCGGATTTTATTGGGGCCAGTCAAACCCCATCACGTGTTTAAACTATCGGTCGGCTCTTCCTTGCAACGTCTACCGGTCAGCCTCACATGTTCCGAAAAGACTATACAGTACCTTCTGTTTGGTTCTTACAGACTAAACAGTGAGCCCGTGAACACATTCTATGTGATGCAACTATGTGTAACCTACAGTGAAATGATAAAACCAGATAGCTAATGAAAGTTAATGGTATGCGTGTGCGTGCCTTACATCCTTTCACTATAGAGAATGGCTGAATTTCTCCCATACGGATGGCGGGAGGACTGAAGCCGCCCTTAATTACCTAGAGCAAATTATCACTCACCCACACCCATATTCCTGACCGCTGTGACCACTCTCCTAATATTCTGGATCTGTTTTTCATTTCTAAACCTACTTCCTGTAGCTACACAAGCTCGCCCCCAATTGGTTCATCAAATCACACTCTCATAAATGTATCTCTTTTGGCACATTTCCCTCCAGCAGTCCTTTCGTAACGTAACTGTTGGCACCTCAACAGAGCTGATTTTTATGTGATTTTCCTTGGGTAAATTACTCTCTTATATGATGATGCTTTTTTCTCCCCAAACACAGAACAGAGGTTATTGTTTCGGAAATGGAAGCATTTATCCCCTCTTCCTCCACGATGACCTCTTCTTCCAATCCATGGTTCAACCGTTCCTGTTATGCCATTTAGAGAAAGGATCAGGCATAATAGGTTTGGAAAAACTCTCTTTTGAGCGACTCCTATTTAGCATTTATCACTGTTCATAATCATTACAAATACGGTATCTGTGAGGCAAAGCGTTCCTATTTTCAAAGAACGTGCAACGACCTCTTCTTTTCTTTTACTGATAGGACTTTCTGGTCTTTAGCTAAGGGCATCGCTAACAAACTCTGTTGCTCCACCTTTCCTTTACTTTTCCGTTCTGACGGTACTATAGCTGTCTCTTCCGTAGACAAAGCATCTCTCTTTGATTCCCGTTTCTCCTCTAACTCCACCGTGGATGACTCTAACATTCCCTCACCCCTTGATGATCCTGTTACTAATTCAAAAATCTCTTATCGGAATGTCCGAGAAGCGCATCTCTCTTTGGACACAAGCAAGGCTTATGGTCCTGATGGCACCCACCCCTGTATACTGAAAAAGTGTGTCTCTGAACTCATACCTGAACTTGCTCGTCAGTTCCATTTCCTTTAAAAACCGACTATTTTCTTTTTGGAAGCATGCGTTGTTACATCTCATTCCTAAGAAAGGTGACCATTCAAGCTCCTGTAACTATCGTCCTGTTGCTTTGACATCTACTATTTCCAAGGTCTTTGAATCCCTCCTTAACTTCCGTATCCTCAGACGTCTTGAATCTCAGTCTTCTCTCTGATCATCAGTATGGCTTCCGTAATGCAAGATTCATTGGTGATATTTTTTTCTTAACTTATTATATATATGTTTGGTCATCATTCCTGAGAGATTATAGGGAATCCTATATAGATACCCCTGCTATATTCAGAGCTACTGACAGTTTGCTGCATCGGAGTCTCAACCCTAAGCTCCTATTTTTTGGCTTCCCTTCCTCGTTTTGCTCCCTGCCCTTCTGGTAGATCTATCTCTGTGATTGTTGATGGATCAGCCTCTCCTCCATTTTACATCAACAGTGATGTTCCTCATCGTTCTGTTCTGTCTCCTACACTTTTTTCGCCTTGCTATCGACGAATTTCTTTCCTCTACAAATAACCAAATGCACTCATACGCTGACGACGCAACACTGCATTCCACCACATCCTTCTATTCTGATTTTTCTTTCACTCGATCTGCGTCTCATCTTGACACACCTTCCTCAGTAAACAGTTTATGACAGTGAGGTAGACAAAATCTGGTTAAGTTTAATGCTTCCAAGACCCAGTTTCTGCCCATCTCTTTATTGAAATTCCTGACAACTCTCCTCTCTCCTTCGACGGCTCTACAATGCTATCGCTTAACTCAGTGAACACACTTGGTATTACTGTAACATCCACTATAATTTAGAAGCCCCACGTTAAGAAAATAGCTAAGTTTACCCCTAAGAAACTAGGAGTCCTGTTTAGGTGTCGAAATTCCTTTTTTTCCAAACATTTACTCAGTTTATACAAAGGGTTGATCCGTCCTTGTGTGGAGATCTGCTCTCACATCTAGGATGGTTCTAGCACTGCAACCTTACTTGACAGAAATAGCTGAAAGCGGTGCGACTTATCAACCCTCCCAGGCTAACTTCAAAACCTGACACGCTTGCCCTATGCCGCAATGCTGATTCATTTCTTTTTTTCTTTTATAGGCTTTACCTTGGGTTTTGCACCTGAGAGCTGGCTGCTTGTGTGCACCACCACTAGCTAGACCTCACAATACTCGACAAGCTACTGCGTCACATGATTTCTGTGTGACCGTTTGCAAATGAAGAGTGAGCCATTTTGGTAAATGTTTCTCTCGAACACCTCGAAGGTTTGTAACTTTACCTTTTCATGTCTTTCCCAATAGCTATGACCTGGCTGTTTTTAAAAGACAGGTTTTTCACATCCTCCAAAGCTCACAAATACTTCCCCCTGTATCCTCTTTTCCCTTTCATTAACCCATCCATGTTTCATTTAAGGTCTAGCCTTGATGTGGACTTCTGTTCCCGACCGGAGCCTCTAATGTAAAATGAAAAAAATACTCACTGTTTGCATTTTCTTAGGCCGATCAGCAAATTTACAGACACAAGTATTTCACTCGATTTTTTCCAAAACATTTTCTTTCATTCATAACGTGTCTTATTCTTGATGATGTATGTTTCTCATTTTATGTGCTTGTCGAAAATTAATCAGTTGCGCAATAACTTTCACGTAATGAGGACGCAGTGAAACTTGTTAACATCATGTATAGATTTACAGCCGAGCTTTCTAAAAATCCGAAATATTAGCCTCACAGTAATGCTTCCATTGTCTTCTAGTGTTCTTATACCCAAGTCTAGTATTATCATCACTCTTTCACTCTATTGCACTTTACGTATCCTGCCTCCCGCCAGATCTGGGGAAAACTATGCTGAACCTTGTCCTGGTAGTGGAAGGAACCAAGCAAGATCAGACTGAGTACCGATATGCTAGCTCCACTAACTTTCTGTTGACAAACACCTGTCACAAGATATCTTGATTACTCAATGAGTATCCAACCACCTTGCAGACGGTTTGCCTAGCCCGAGGGGCATAACACTAACATTTTCCAGGAATCCCGGTAAGTCACATCTCGCTCTTGTAACCAAAGGTGTTTTTTTTGAATGTGCAAGGCCAATAATCTGTCTACAAGAGACACTGATAACTTCAATTCCAACAGAGTACCTGTGGCGCTCCATGTGTGCCAACTGCGGCAACTGTTTCAACTGTGGCACCTGTAAGGCGCCATTAAAGGTCCCAACTGGGAAGAATCTGATCGGTGTGGCGACCTATCCTGTGGGCAGCGCCAAGGACGTGCTCAGGGCGAGCTTGATCCAGTGGGCGTGGTACGGCGCTGCGTGAAACGCGAGCACGGACCGACATGACCTGGACGATGAGGGTCCGTCGCTACGCCACGGACACACACATACCCAGTGACCCGGCTGCAGTCTATTCACTCAAAATCCAGCTAAGAACATGCATTACCAGTTGATGCTTTCTTAAGTGAACCTTTGCCATCAGTGACTAAGCAGAGCCGCTGGTCAATATTCTGCTGTGCGGCCGGGAACTACAGCGTATGGCTCATTTGACATATCATTTCATTTAGGTAATATTAGCACTCTAGGCTAAGATGCATGCCTTAGATATTAAATGTAATGATATCCGCAGATCTATACAGGATGACTATGCTAGCAGTGTTGCGACCATTTAGATGTTAAGGTGTTCTCGGGCATTTAGTTGTCATAATATGTGGATTCATGTCATTCTATTTAGTAGCAAATGTATGAGGTTTATTCACTTTTCAATAGCCTATCAGAAGTGAGTAGTTAACAGTAAGCCTGGCAGTCCATTGGCCTAGTTGGGTCATTAATGTCTTTATTAAGGGGTTTTACTCAATCCATGGCTATGGGCCCCATGGTAATCTCACTTGGTCATCAACAACTATCAAGTGGAGATAACTTTTAAAAAGCAGTAGTAAAAATAACATTCGAACATAGATGTAGTAATTCTCTCTTATTCTTTTTTCCTATTTTTTCTAACCCCTACAATTGGTAGCAGAGCGTGGTTGCTGAGCAGACTACTCACGATCTGTAGGCTACGGAAAGATGGATACCTGGTCATGGAGTGATGTTATGAAGCTTTGTTCATGGGAGGAAGCCATGGATGACCAGCTTACAAGCACTCGGGATGAGTGGCTAGATATGGTAGGACCAGGAATGATAGTGATTTCTGGGGTGCTGGCAGAGTGGCTCCTTGTGTTAAGGTGTGGTTCATGAGGAAGATACGAGACAGTTAGGTTGCAGGCGGACCCAGAGTTGGTGCCATACACGGGGAAGAACATGGCTCTAAGGATCTGGCTCCGAAAGTTAGACCAGGCTCTCTTGCAGTTATAAGGAGATGAGAGAGAAAGGGCTGGGTATGTGTTGCGCCACTTGGAAGGGGCGGCGGGAAGTCGAGAATTTAACGAGAGAACTGGATGGGATAACGTGGCTGTGTTAAAGCGAGCACTGGGGAGGGTTTACACTCCTAAACTGACAGTTCAACAGTGGGAAGATAGAATGAAGAGTAGGATACAGAGAGAGGATGAAACAATATGGGAACTTTTGGATCAGCTAATTGATATAAACTGTGAATTGAAGCGATTAGGGAAAGCGTATTCAGACGTAGAATTAAGGCATCGGTTTGCAAGAATTTAAGGGACGTGAAGAGTGTTATCAAGCTTTGGAAGCACATCGAGTCGCGCTCGTACCAATCATTAACGGAATGGGTCGAGTGGATAGCGGCGGAGGAGAGAGTTTGGGCAGAGGCAGAACGAGGGAGAGAAATGACGGTAGTTAGGAGAATAAGAGCAAGCGAAACTAACAGAGCCATGTCTGATGAGGGAGCAGACCAAAGAGTGACCTGTTTCCTGTGCGGGGGAGTAAAGCATCACAGGACTCAATGCCCAACGGACAGTGACTACTACGCCCGAGACTATAGGTAAAAGCGAGCACACGCAGGAAGGTCACGAGGGACTGGGGGTGGCAGACCATGTACAACCGGCAATTCGGGGCTAGCTACCGGAGACCACGTGATCGGGTGGAGGGAACGCCGGAGTTTGCTGAGTCGGGAAATGGGGTGGGCCTGAAGGAAACCTTTCTCAGTTCTCTCTGTATCTTAATTAGGGGCCGTCCTTGATGTGGACTTGTGTCCGTGACTGGAGCCTTCAACAATAACAACAAAAAAGTGTTCTGGGATGTATAGCCCAGTGGGGCAAAGCATGAGGAGTGGTGTGTGGTGATCAGGGAGTGCTGAGGGGAGGAACCAGTGAAGTTAAAAGCAGCTTGCCCGCGAGTCCAGGTACAGGTGGAAGGTCGAAAGATCTGGGGGCTGGCAGACCCGGGGGGCGGAGGTTTCGCTGACTAAGGTGCGGTGGTACGAGGAGCAATTATTGCTCCAAGGGGTCCCACTTCACCGTTGTAACGTGAGAGTAAGAGGTGTCGGGGGAAGCATCGTGCCGTGCAAGGGCTATGTTCGTCTCGATAGAGGTATGTGGGGTGACGTTACCTAATATGTGTCTAATGGATTGTGATGAGGGGGCCGGAGACGTCAAATGCCTGATAGGCATGAATGTTCTCGCAGAGGCAGCGGAGGTCTTGCCCCATCTGTGCCGGACGAGCCGGACATGAGGGAGAACAGAACAATGGGATGAATGCCTGGAAGAATCAAGACAGGTTCGGACGCTGCAGGCGGAGGATTCCTGGGGTTGTACAATGACGACCAAAAGTCAGGTCCCTACCATCTCTCCTCAGATCACCAGGCTGGTGCCTGTCTGGATCCCGTCCCTGAGGAAAGTCGACCAACACGAAGTGTTGATGGAGCCGCTCGTGGCAGGCGATGAGGGGCGGGTAAGTGAGGAAGCAGTCATGATTCCCTCTATCACTGTCGTACGGCGAAGCATGGGACATGCTTTGGTGGCCAATATGTCCAAAGGCCCCTGGAAGTTGCGAAGGAAATGGTGTCTGGACCGAGTTTGTGCTGGAAGAGAGGTGGAGGTGACCAAGAAAAGGGAAGTGTAGGCACAAAGTGTTAACTCTGAGACAATGCAAAGGGGTGAGCCAGAGGTGAAAGTGCATGAGGAACAGTTGACAGCAGAAAAGCAGCAGGAGGTAATGGATCTGTTGGAGGAGTTTAGGGACGTATTCGAGGGCGAGGGTCATCCCATTGGCACAGCCACTGGGGTGCAACACGAAATTTCTGTCGTCATTAGCCGCCCTATCCGGGTACCTTATTGTAGAATTCCACCAAACCAGGTCCCAAAGGCGAAACAGCACATCAGTCAGTTGACAGAACAGGGCGTGATAGAGCAAAGTAACAGCCCATACTCAGTAGCAATGGTCGTTGTCAGGAAGTGGGATAAGTCGTTATAATTATGCATTGATTACAGAAAACTCAGTGCTGTGACCATGAGGGATGCCCTCCCTCTTCCCAGGATCAACGAAATATTTGAGTCACTCGCAGGAGCTAAGGTTTTCTCCACGTTCGATTTGGCAGAGGGCTACCACCAAATAGAAGTGAGTCCCAAAGATGGAGCGAAAACTGCCTTCAGCTCACCTTTTGGCCATTTTCAGTACAAGAGGCTTCCTATGGGGCTCTCGAATAGCCTAAGCACGTTTCATCTCTACATGGAACGCATCCTAGACAATAGGATCTTCTCCACTTAGCTCGGTTATCTAGATGACGTTATGGTGTTCTCGGAGGCTGTGGATCAGCACTTAACGAGACTGAGGGAGTTATTTGAGAGGATGAGGAATAACGGATTAAAATTCAAGCCGAAAAAGTGCGAACTCATATCACCAAAAGTCTCATATTTGGGGTACCAAGTGTCCCCGGAAGGGATCAGCGCAGAATCGGAAAAGGTGAGGGTAGTTGGAGAGTGGCCAGTGCCGGCAACCGTGAGAGACGTTCGCGCCTTCATTGGGTTCTGTTCGTTCTACCGGAAGTTCGTCAAGAATTTCGTGCAGTTAGCCGCGCCCTTACATCAGCTGACGGGTGGAAAGTCTAGGGAGAATATTAGCGCGGTATGGGGGGAGGAGTGTCAGGTCGCCTTTGATAGGTTAAGGAAAGCACTAACGGAGGCGCCTGTCCTGAAATGCCCAGACTTTAACCAAGAATTTGTTCTAGAGACGGACACCAGCTTCCGGGGACTAGGTGCCGTGTTATCTCAACTGCAAGACGGCAAACTGCATCCTGTTTGCTTTGCGAGCAGGGGTCTCAGGAGATCGGAGAAGAATATGTCAAACTACAGTTCAAGGAAATTAGAGATGCTAACGCTGAAATGGGCGGTGGTAGACAAGTTTAGAGACTATCTGTTGGATCGGCCCTTCACTGTGTACACGGATAACAATCCTTTAAGTCACCTGCAAACAGCTAAGCTAGAAGCCGTTGGGAGTAGGTGGTGTGCAGAACTGGAGCAGTTTGATTTCACTATTAAGTATAAGGCCAGGCAGGACAACATAGTAGCAGACGAGCTGTCTAAGATCTGTCAGGAGGAGGAGGAGGATAGTGAGGATGAGTACACAGCCATGCGGGTAGAGAAGGAGCATGATCCGACCCTGGGGCTCTGGACACTCGACGAATTGTGCAACAGACAGGCAAAGGCAGGCGCGATGGTGGCTATGAAGAAGTTTCTAGGAGGAGAGCTGGATGAAAGCGAGTTGAGAAAGTGGTCGGGGATGACGAATTCCGAAGGTTACACCGAGTGAGACACCAGTTACGGGTTGACGAGGGCGAATTTGTGGTACAGGGAGAGCGTAGGCGTGAATTTGTGGCGGGAGCGGCCAGTGTTGAAGCCGAAACTACAAAATGTGTTGTTCCGGGCGTGCCATGACCAGTTCGTTCACCAGGGTAGGAACCGCACATTGGGGCTGATGCAGAGTCGAGGTTACTGGCCGGGTCTGGCGACAATGGTCCGGGAGCACGTATCAAAGAGCGAGAGATATGCAGTATTGAAGGAGGAGTTGCCAAGCCCACTCCCTCCCGTAGGGACGGTGGAGGCTAACAGGCCGTGGGAGATATTAGCTGCAGACTTCACGCTGTTGGAAAAAAGCAAAGGTTTCGAGAACGTCCTGAAAGTGGCAGACGTGTCCACTAAGTTCGCATGGGCCATCCCGACAAAAAATCAGAAAACTAGTACGGTGGCCAGAGTGTTGAGGAAGCAAGTGTTTGATAAGTTAAGACCACCCGATAAACTGATGACAGACCAGGGGTGTAACTTCACGAGCTCGCTAATACATCAGCTATGCCGGCAAAACGGGGTCGAAAAGATCAGGACTTTCTCTTATCATCCCCAAGGGAATAGTATGGCGGAGCGGTTCAACCGAACCTTGCATGGGCTTTTGATTACTCTCGAGGAGGAGAAAAAAAAGAAGTGGCCAGAGCACGTGACCAGCCTCGTGGCCCAGTGTAATGTCACCCTGCATGCCGCCACCGGTGTGTCACCATTCAGGCTGTTGTTCGGTAGAGAACCACAAATGATTCAGGACCCCGTGGTGAGCCCCTCAGACATGAAATCGACAGAGGAGTGGGTTAGTGAGTTAGGAGAGACTCATCGTGCGGCATGTGAGGCGGCGAAGCATCATGAGTAGAAGCAAAGGGAGATAACTAAAAGGAAGAGGGAAGCAGGTGCCAAGGAAAGTAACAAGGTCGTGGGGCAGGAAGTGTTCCTCAGGAACAATACTAGGATAGGAAGGTGCAAGCTGCAGAATCATTGGTAACCAGAGTGATGGAGAATAGTTCAAATATTGGACGATAGGTTGGGACTGCACAAGATCCAACGTAACCAGAGTGACGTCATAGAGACCAGAGTGCAGCATCGCACCAACCTACGGGCCGCCCTTCTACCAGACTCGGAAATAGGGGAACAGAACGTAGAGAGGATGATAATACAGTAGGCACTGGAGATGAGAGGGGGTCAGTGAGTGACAGGAGTGTAGGACAGGGTATGCAGTGTGATATGAGAATGATTTAAGGCAGTTGGCGTTGCAGCGTATCGGGTAATAATTAGCCACAGGAACGGTCATTATGTCTAGATCTCTCAAAATATGAGCTAGGCATTTGTAGATGGGTCTCAGGGCTTGGCATAGCCGTGACTACAGCAGGTAGGCTGTGGAACAGGATTAAGGTGCAGGTGGCGCCAGGAGGATGGGTAAGGAGTGGTATGATTGTCGGCCTGGTAATCCTTCAGTTTGGGCTGGGAACAGGATAGTGTTAGGCTTGATTACTGTACTAAGAATACTCGAAAAATGGACCAGGCAGGAGATTAGTGCTGGCAAAGTTACAAGACTCATGTAGGGTAATGAATGTGGGTAGTATTAGGATATAGCATAGAAGATAAGAAAACAGTCGCAGGTGGAACTGCGACATTTTCATAAGGGGGTCGAGTGTAACAGGTTGGAAGTGCTGGGCGAGGGAAACTGTCTCCGGACTAGGCAAACTGTCTACAAGGTGTTTGGGTACTCACTGAGTCTCGTCTATGTCCTGTGTAACCTATGATGCCATGTTGAGTTACCAAGGTGATTATTTCAGTCTCCTTGGTTGATTACTTCACTACTTTACTTTGTCACTTTTTCACATTCGAAACATATTCTTTGTTTTATTATTTGATGCTGTCTCACTGTATGTGCTTATTTGAGCACCGCAAGTAGGAAAATTCTGCACCTGACCAAATCCTGTATGAGCCCTGACGTCAACGAGGTCACATTAATCAATTTAACCTCTACAATTAGCCTACTCCTATACTCGTGGTGCATGCTATGGATGACT
>JAUUDW010649323.1:0-10683 GCA_032361385.1 Panulirus guttatus | reverse complement strand
ATAAATGTCTTCACGATTACTTTATGGAGTTATGCTTCCTTCTACCACATGGATCTACTCATGACAGTCCTCTGGTTCCCTCCACAATTCCTGTCCAGTCATTGCTGCCCTCTCGCCACCTATCTGCGTTTTCCTGTACTCCACCATTTCCCGTTAAGTGGTTTACCCTTAACCTTGACCTGATCCCCCCTAACGACCGGGCCAACTCGGCGTAAGTTTGGCAATCTTGCCCAGGATTGCCTTTAATCCTGTCACTCGCCTTAGGTCTTTCGCCTCAACTTTCCCTCACCATCGTCTCTGACGGCCGCCACAACGCCAAAGTCTCCCCACAACCAGAGCCCTCTCTCTCTCTCTCTCTCTCTCTCTCTCTCTCAAATTCTCATTCTCTCTGCCTTAAAGCCGCTGAGAGAAGCGTAATATATAGTCGAATTGAGAACCAGTCGGTACGTGAACTACGTCGGCATAGCGGGATCGGTAGAAAGAGGATGATAGATAATACGACGGACAGGGATACAGGTAGACAAATAGGCAGAAGAAAAGAAATACAGAAGGTGCAAGAGTACCAGAGATTTAAGACAAGACCCGGGTCACCTCACCGCCCATCATAAACACACTCACTCACACACTCTGGCTATTTTCATTTCTACCACCACCTTCCCCTCCCTGTGTGTGTGACTCAGGGGTGTGGCCGTTTCGCAGCTCTGGCGACTCACTTTTATTACTTCTTTAAGCGCAATGATTCTGTAAGAGTCATTGTGGCAAAATGTGAGAGTAAAAGGGATTAACAGAGTGGGGAGGAATGGCAGACATTTTAGGAAGCAATAGCCACGTGTAAGAGAGAAGTATTGGCTTGTGGAAGGTGGGATGTGGCCGTGTGAAAAAGGGCAGTGAGTGATGGGATAAGGAAGTTAAGCATAAGGGCGTTGCCTGCAGGGAAGCAGTGCGAGTGTCTGGGAGATGGACACAAGAAAGCAGCAGAAGGTCAAGAGAACGGTACAAAGGCTGAAAAAACGAGAGCAATTAGAGTTGGGGCGTGAAAGTACGGGCAGACCTTAGGGAGGATAAGAAAATGTTTTGATTGGAATGGAATAGTGTGAAGAGAACAAGAGCACAGTGTGGGGGGTACATGGGGAAATAGTAACAAAGAAAAACTGAAGAGAAGATCGAGCGAGTATTTTGAAGGACCGTTAGTTGTGTTAGATTGTACGGTGAAAGAAGTGGTGTGTTTGGGATGTGGAAATACGCAGCGAGAGATCGTTCGGTGAAAAGAAAACAGGTGGTGAAAGCACTGCATATGAAGAAGAGTGGCAAAGCGGGTGGAGTGAATGGGATTGCAGCTGAATTTCTCAAGAAAAAGGGCGACCATAATATTGACTAGTTGGTAATGATTTTCATTATATCTACGGTTCCAAGAGGAAGTACCTGAGGATTGGAGAAATACCTGTACAGTGTCACTGTAAAATACATAGAGTACAAATATTTTTGTTCGACTTACAAAGTTATAAGTCCGTTGAGCGCACATGATAAATTTCATGGGGTAATGGTGATTGAGAGGGAGGTGGCATGCAGAGACCATCAAACTTGGGAACGGGACTGTGGCTTCAGGAATGGTAATGGATCTTTGGAACAGGTGTTTGTTTTGAAGAATTTATGTGGAAATTATTCAGAGAAAGAAAAGGATTTTTATGTGGGTTTGGAGAAAGCGTCGGATTGGGTTGACAAGAGATGCTTTGTTGGAGGAAAACTACCAGAAGTAGTGAGGACCTTTGATCAAAAGAGTAAGGTGTGTGTGCGAAGAAAAAGGCAAGAGGATGAAGCCATTTGACACAAAATTACCCCCGAAAAGACTCCACAAATTTCGGCGAGATTAATGTGCACCCGATTCTCTGACACGATGTTGTTACTACTGTAACTTTCTGCGAAATTTCAGCTTATAAATGCTGCCTACAGTATACGCGTTATGTTCCCAGATGTATGAATACATCAGCTTCAACAAGCCTCAGTATCAGTTTAACCTGCCAATAACAGTTACACGTATTCATCACTGGTGTTGAGGAGAGACGTCAGCAGCTCTGATTTACAGCGACATTTCACTCATATTTCCCGTCAAAATTCCTGAACAAATGTGTTGTGTGTGTGTGTGTGGGCTGCTGCTTTATATCTTTGCTGGCATTTTCATGTCTGATGGTGTTTTGAATTTGCATGTATATGGAAGTAACAGTAACAATGATCATAGATAGTAATTACAATGATAACAACAATATCAAGAATGATAATGATGATAATGATAATAATAATGATAATAATAATAATAATAATAATAATAATAATAATAATAATAATAATGATCATATTGATAATAATACTGAAGCCTCATTATCATGATAATAATAGTAATAAAACTAAGAGCTGACTAGATAATCTATGTATACAGCCAAAGGGTTGACAATACGCAGAGAAAATACATACAATAAAGATACCAGACTGAAACAAAAGGAAAGGGTGTCATATACACACAGTCATTGCACCAACGTTACTTTTAATTCAAAATGGTCACAGTGGATGGAACGGTGCTGCTCTTTCAGCAGTCCGTCTGATCTCCGATGAACTCGGTGCCGCTGCAGGTGGCAAACCGTCTGCAGATCAGGGGACGAGGGATTTCTAGCAGCAAGAGATAACGGGGACAAGGATAATGCAGTTGCTTTATACCGAATTGTCGGATGATTTTCAAATGCTCTGCAAGAGTATAGACTATATAGGATCAGTGTGTTTAGCTCCTCTTGATTGGAGTGAAAGAGGAAACTAAGGATCCTTCATACCTCTTCTCCTTTCCTAGCAGTCCCTCTTGTGCAGCAGGAATGGAGGAAGCAGGCTGAGGAGGAATAGGTGTGTCTGGGAAGAATGGAAGTCGTATAAGTATTCTCGAGTTTAGATGAAAGGGATTCAGGTGCCCGAGTCTGCTGAAAATAGTAGAGCCGATAACTGGAGGGCTAGACGGTGCTGCTGATGTTCTTCCTTTAGCTTAGCTTAATGAGAAGCTTGGCGTCCTGAACAACCTGGTAAGGACTGGGGGCTAAGGAGACAATAAGGCGTAGGACACGCCTGGAGGCGAGACCCGCAGAGCATAACTATGGTCTTGGTTTGGTTGATGGTGGCGTGGTTGCCTATGTTTAAGCTCTGAACGTTGTTAAACTTGCTTTGAAGAGTTGTGTATTAGCAGGAAGCTGCTGTCAGCAAGGACACCGAAGGTAGAGACGTCAATGTACTTTTTATGGCGATAGTTCATCTACTGGAGCGCCACTGATAAGGATGCAGGTAATACAAAGGTCCAGTCTTTGTGCTCTGTGGTAAGCGACAGGGGAAGGGCTGAGAGGTGGAGATAACAATACGAAAATGTACAACCTGGCGATGCTCCTTCAGGAAGTCTGCAAGCCATGAAATGAGACTCGCCCAGTGTTAATAGCCTTATGAGCGACTGCATTATGGCTGACAATACCAAAAGGGTTGGTGAAGTTAATGAAGGAAAGAACCACAAAGTCTTGCAATAGAGGCCAGCTACAGGTGGGACCAGCCAGTTAGCTGGCCACAGGTAGGTTCAGCTGGCCAGGTACAGGTGGGTCCAGTTGGCCAGGTACAGGTGGGTCCAGCTGGCCATGTACAGGTGGGTCCAGCTGGTCAGGTACAGGTGGGTTCAGCTGGCTAGGTACATGTGGATCCAGCTAGCCAGGCATAGGTGGGTCCAGCTGGCCAGGCACAGGTGGGTCCAGCTGGCCAGGCACAGGTTGGTCCAGCTGGCCAGGTACAGGTGGGTCCAGCTGGCCAGGTAGAGGTGGGTCCAGCTGGCCAGGCATAGGTGGGTCCAGTTGGTTAGGTACAGGTGGGTCCAGCTGGCCAATCATATATGGGTCTCTCTTGTTTGTCGCAGCTGAGTCCAGACGCACCTTACAGTAGTGAGGCGTCTGTTGCAGTGTAGAGCCTGGGAAGTTCGGTAACAGTTCGATATCAGCAAATGACAATGAAATGTGTAAACAGAGCGATTATGAGCTTCCTCATTCACCGTTAGTCTTCGGTAATACTTTTCTATTTTGGCCCAGCCACCGCAACCTCCCGTATCTAGTGTGCACGGTGAGAACAAAAACCATGTAAAAGAAAAAGTATAACAGGTGGCATAAACACCAATCTTACAGTCCAAAATACTTAACAGTATTATGACACTTCTCTGCGATACTGAACTCAGTCAGATGGAATCAAACTACAATAAAAGAGTTACGATTTACTCAGGGTTGTGAGGCTCGGCAAACGTTCTGGATAGTGCATTATACTGGACTTTTGCCACTAGTGTCTCTAAAGGCTCGGCAGGTGTACTGGGTAGCGTATAATATTCTGGTTACTCATCGCAAGGTCTCCACACGCGCGGAAGATGTCTCAGGTAGACTATCATTCTGGTCACTTGTCATAAGTGTCTTCAAAAACTTGACAGGTGTCCTGGATTTTCATCATACGTATCTCCCACTTGTACAATTTACATGCAGGTCATATTGATGCTGGCTGGTCTTCAGTCATTCTCATTTGGATGGCTGTCTTTTCGACTGTGTCATCTCACCCTTAATGGCCGCCATCGTGGCTAAGATTAATGCTGGTCTTAGGTGGCTGCAGAAAGTGAAGTGCAACGTCACATCACTCGACTCTCCTTTCCAAAACCCTGCGTAGTGCAACAACAGACACTCACAGACAAGCTCATTCACACAAACACTTTGACACTGAAACAACTAACACCCTCACATACAGATAACCTCACATACAGACATTAAACCAGACAGAGGGACTTGCAGAAGGCGTCAACGTCCGTTACAAACCCAGCAGGTGTTACCGGACTCCGCCTACTCGAGGTTACACCGCAAGTGAAAAGTCACCGTTGGCGAGGTTGCATCACTGGAAGTACCGTCTCGTCAGAGAACTTCTTCTTCCAAAGGAGTCTACATTTCCCTTCTACAGGAGCCTTTGGAAAGGTCGTGGGTAACACCAGGACTCATTCACAGAAACTGGCCTTGGAGCTGATCATCATTAAATGAATACACAAATCCATTACATCAGCGGCCCGCCTCAGGGCAGCAGAAATAAGCCCAGATCAACTCCTAAGTCTTTTCATGGGCCATAATCCGTCCAGCCCAGGAGGCTAAAAGGTCCATCAAACTACAGATACTTGATCCCATCGACTGAGTCTGACATATTCCCTGATAATGTACTGGTGCCTCCTACTGAATTCAAACAGAAGAGGAGCGTTAATGGAACCAGGTAATGGTTACCGAACTCTGGGCGTACGGCGCTCAAATGAAGCCACCAACCTCTGGGCCATTACCTCCTGAATGTGGGTTACGAGAGAGCCGGTAAATGAAGCTTAAATGTAGCTACTGTACTACATTTCACTGGAACGTAAATGCGACTCCTGGATTTGTTTCACTGGAACGTAAATGTTACTACTGGATTATGTTTCACTGGATCGTTCGTGTAGCTACTGGACTCTGTCTCACTAGAAAGTAAATCTGGCTAGTGGACTATGTCTAACTGGACCGTAAATGTGTCTGCTGGATTACGTCTCACTGGAACGAAAATATGGCCACGGGACTAAGTGTTAATGGAGGTCAAATATATGGGTTTCAGGTCGCGTCACTGGAAGTCTAATGTGGGTATCATGCCACTGGGAAAATCATCATAAATATATAAAGAAGTTTGCCATACCAGACATTATGCCCGGCTGTAAGGAAGCCAGCACAGGTCTCAGACGCTAAGTGGATCCTGAAAAGCTTAATTCTTGACCTTATTCTTCACATAAGTAACAGCGGCCTTTCACCTTACCTGGGAGCGAAGGAGAGTCTATTTAGGCTTTTGAGATCGGCGTACCCGAGGAGTAAAGAGGGAGAGAGAGAGAGAGAGAGAGAGAGAGAGAGAGAGAGAAAGCGTGTGTGTGTTGCAGGGTGTGAACGAGATGGAACGAGATGGAATGTATATCGCAATACTGTTTTAGTTTCCTCTCAACATTTCTTAAAACGCGCGAGGAAAGATAGATCTCACAATGGTGCCCACAGTCTGCTGGAGACGACAAAAGGCCTCAAGAACCGGGATTAACTGTGCGTGGGCTGGACGAGGGAAAGACAAGAGGAAAAGGAAAGAGAGAGAGAGGACAGGCAAGAGGATAAAAAGAAGGGGAGTAAGAAGGGATGAAATACAGATTCTCATTTCCCAGTTTATCTTTTTAAGAATTCATCATTCTATCTCCGTTTCATATAGATGTTCCGATATGTTGGTCAAAGGCTTCTTATCTAGCTTTAGGCTCGTAACTCTGTAAGGATTTTTAGTACAGTCAGAGGGCAAAAAGATATGAAAAAAATTATCCTATGCAAAATATATACAACAAACGTAACATATGCCTCCTCAAGGTAGGATAAAGAGATGCAGCCCATAAGAACATTACTCGTTCCAACAAAGAGAAGGACATAGAGGATAGGGTTAGATGATCATCTTTCAACCATGGACAAACTTATTCATGACATACACGTTTGAGTGAGAAGAAGGTTAAAAACATTCTGTTCATTATGTCGGGGGATGGAGGTCCTTTAAAGAAATATTTACGTAATTCATTTTCCGTCTCTGGCCGTTCAATTCTATATCAGTATGTTCGAGGTCATATTATAACCTATTAATACACGACATCTAAAGACAACTAATACAAAGCCCAGTCGGGAGAGGTGGGAGCACTGCAACACTTGATGCGATTCACTGAAGGCAGATGATGCATTATCTTTACAAGATTGACCAACGAAAGGCTTTGCCCTGTACACATCAGCATCCATGACGGTGGCACTGATACAATAAGCAGGTAACGGAGGCTCATCATTACATCTTGTTTACAGACTTAAAGTATAATTCTAAGTATTAAGTAATAAACGACTGAACGAGCTTTACATCTTGACTGAACCTCGAAGAATCATGGTGTATCCTCCCTCTCTGAAAGTAGGGAGCTGGAGTTAAAAGGAATATATTATTCAAGGTTTATTCTCCCTTTCTGAATGTAGGATGCTGGGGTTTCAAGGAATATATTATTCATGGTATATTCTCCCTTCTTCAAGGTGAGAAGTGGGAGCTTGAAAAGAATATAAGATTTCTGTCCCGACGCATTGTGGAGTTACTCGAGTCAGTGAAAGATTCATTACGATTCCTGAGAAAATAATCATTTTGTAATTCAAATAGGTATTCCTTTTGTCTTGTTACGTGCAGATCACGAGGGATTTACTTTAGGTAATTCATAAAATGCGGATGTAATAAAGAGGATAAATGTAGCGGTAAGTTTAGCCATAACTAGTTGTTAAACAGAAGCATCAATGAAGGTGTTAAAAATCTTTTGTTCGTTGTTTGTGTATATACCTCGAAGTTGACAGTCTTAATGACCCTGTCTGTTATCATCATTAGAGCCTAATCAACGAACCAACCAGCCTTGTAGAACATCGGGCATTTTACAGACCAAACGATAGCTAGATGCAAATTGCTAGAACTCTTAACACGTTCAGAGACGTCAGTCCGGGATTACTTGAGATCCCCGGGAAGGGAAGAGAAAATTACGGCGATTATCTTATCTATAAAATGGACTTTAGTATACCGGTGGAAGTTTTGCTTCTGTCTTTTTCTTAAGAAAATGTGAATACTTTAATGAGAGTGAGAAGCATATACTTATGTTTGGGTTTGAAAAGAATATAAAGGAATTCGAACAGCAACAGACCACTGGGTCCCAACGAGGCTGTTCGTCAATGAAGCAAGCTTCATTATGATGGAAACAGCGAGGGACAGATCCTCTGAGAACATCCAAGATAACAGGTAAGCCAAGATGTTACTATTACATGATGTGATAAGCCCCCACTGAATATACCTTACATCATACACACTTCCTCTTATATTTCTTCTTACCAGAAACAAATCAGTCACACTATTGCCTGCCCTGTATTCTCTGTACCTATACAATATGTATGCGTTTATAATTGTGTTGAAATAATTCATTTGCAGCAGCTGTACCCGATAGCAGAAATAGATACACCTCCGCATCTTGCCACCATTGAACATTCATCCGAGATACCAAACCTACCTATCACTCTTTATTCCAATTCCAGCCAGAGTTTCCACCATTTCCTTAATTCAGACCCAGCCTGAGCTTCCAGAGAAAGCCTGGAGACCTGAGATAGTATAAAGTGCGCTGGCTAAAAAGGTCAGAGTCACGGAATTGTTATCACAGACTGTTGGGTTTCTTTAGGTATTCTGGATACTAAGGAATCAAAAAATGAGTCATACGTTGAACAGCAATATCAATCAGAGGATTTTATAGTTCTAAATCTCCATGTGTGTGTGTGTGTGTGTGTGTGTGTGTGTGTGTGTGTGTGTGTGTGTGTGTGTGTGTTTATCTAGATCTTAATTTCCAAGTGTGTGTCTATCAGGACTGTACCACTCTTGGTATAAATTCTGTCCACATCTTCATCTCATACATAATAAGTGTGTTACAGATTGGTCAGTAATTAGGTGGAACTTGGCGCCTTTGTATGACGTAAGAGAGTACACGTCTGCGAGGTCGTTCCTTGCGTGACCGTGCTAGTGGTACGAGCATGAGAGTTATCACAATCATTGGAATCAATTCACAGATATATATTGCAATGGTTCACGAAGGAAAAAAGGCGATAATGCCTATAATTCTTATCTTACATAAGGTTCAAATATGATCAATATTTCCTTCAGGAAGACGTTCCAAGAATATGGCTTTGATTATATATATATATATATATATATATATATATATATATCAAAGAGCTGTATTTCAAACCGAGTGAGTAAGTTTACTTACACTCCAGCAGTGTGTATAGAAATTGATTGGATGTCGTTATCGATAAAGATCTACAGGTCTTTCTTTACAACGACATTCACTATAGTAATTCTAATATATACGAGGACAATTGAAAATGTACCCAGCAATGGCGATACAATGTAGAGTGGTTAAAAGATGCACTTTAGATAAAGTTTTGAGGCACTTATTTTTTTAGGTCAATATGCAATACTTCCCAAATTGCTAAAGTCAATAAAGACCTTGATGAAATGTGGTCGAGGCACAAATGAAAACTTGATGCAGATTTCCTGAATCTTAATTTGATTAAATTTGCGTCGTTTTAATTTGCTCCGAAGTTTAGATTGCATCCAATATTGTGTTGTTCAACAGGTGGCAAATAATTTGGATTAACAGAAGGGAAGCAACGCATGAAAACGGCAAATTAAGTAGGAAATGATTTCATTGGGTTTCATTACTACAGTCAGTATGGGAAAACAGCAACTCACGAACGTATAACTAGACACATACACACACTTGCAGACACAAACACATATTAGCACACACAAAAGAATGAACAGAACTGAGTTACAGTGAAAGGTTAAAAGCTTCATTTCCTCTGGTTCGGCTCAGTGACAGCACGTCGCTCCCTGTGTACCAATTGTTCCGATTCTCTCTATCCCATGCACGTCTCACACTCTCCTGCATGCTCATACCCCGATTACTCAAAGCATCTTTTACACTCTGAATATGCCCACTATGTAAGAGAAAAGAAAAACGGGTGACTTGATCACAACCATCTGATTGTCAAACCAGTTAGAAGTGAACAGTTCTTCGAATGATGCATAACTAGAACTATCGCAGGAAATTAAGAAATGTCTTCATGAAGATGTGCAGAGGCACTTCTATAGCAAAGGAGAAGTGGATAAATGGATTAAACTGACCACTGAAACAGTGAAATCGAAAAGCATAAAAATGTCTTAAAAATCTGTACGCTAGCAGATGGTGCGTCATGAGTGTAAAACATTTTCCTGGTTCCCATTTTCTCCCTCTTTTTACTTTTTACCGCTTACTCTCCCACTTCCTCTCACCTCCCCCCAGTTCTCACATTCATTTACCTCTCATGAAGGAGAAATCAGTTTCATCCCCACCACTCATAATCACTTCAGGATACGAATATGAACATTAGGTCCGTTCGTAAGGTGTGTATTTGAGTGTAGCCGTCGTACCCTCTGGTGTGTTAGTGTAGTGTGCGTTGGTGAGTCGATAGATTCATTATTCTGTTCGCAAAATATAAGTTCATTGGTCTGTACACTCCTTGCTGTGTGTATGTGTTTTTTCCGTATGTCTTTTTAGTTGCTATCAGAAATATAGTTTGTTAAATCACGTTTTCTCTGTGTTGTGTTCGCTGAAATGCTGGTCCTCAAGTACGTAGAGTGTTTGGTATGTTCGTGAAATGTTAATCTGTAAATCAATTAATGTCTCAGTGGTTAAATATGGTCTAGTAAATGAGTGTACTCTTTATTACAGCCATACAGAACAGCGAAATTACCGTTCTCTTCATCATCATCATCCCGATAACCCTATCTCGGTGATTATTGGAAGGCATAAATTCTCTCGTTTAGTCTTCCCCTTTATTAGTTTTTTAATGATCATTATCGGCGCTGTAACAGCTTCCCCTCAGTTACAATCAGAGGCCAGGGGACCCTACCTGTCCTCGACTGAATCTCTATTCAGGTGGCGAGGACAAGACATCCTGGAGCTCCAGGCCTTTGCTTGATGGATTGAGTCAGTGATAGATGTGTGTGTGTGTGTGTGTGTGTGTG
>JAUUDW010649301.1:0-10683 GCA_032361385.1 Panulirus guttatus | reverse complement strand
GATGTAGGAGTGTGTGCGGGGGTATGAAGTTAGGCCAAGACTGATGTTGGTGAATATGAAATTGGATCATAAGAGGTGGGTGATAGTCCTCATGCATCTAGTCGCGTAAGGCATGAGGAAGAGAGGCAACGGTTTTGGGAGGAGCTGAGTGAGCGCATCAATGATTCTAATGCGAGAGATCGTTTATTGGTAATGTGTAATCTGAATGGAAGAGTGGGTGATGTGCCAGTTGAGGGTATAATAGGGGAGAGAGAGAGAGAGAGAGAGAGAGAGAGAGAGAGAGAGAGAGAGAGAGAGAGAGAGAGAGAGGCATGGAGTATCCACTGAGAATGAAAATAGTGAACAACTTGTGAAACTGTGTTCTGGAAATGGACTGGTGATTGGAAATATCTGGTTTAAGAAAAGGGACACATACATGGGCGAGCGTGGTTCACGGTAAGCGAGTATTATCGTATTATACTAAGTGACAGGTACGCTAAGAAAGACTTTTTTTGGATGTAATATAATTATGCTCAGAGTAGCAGTTGATAGGATGTCTGATCACTTCTTGGTGGAGACAAGGGAAAATATGTAGAGGCAAGGAAAAGAGGAAATGGCATGGGTGGGTAGAGAGTGGTTAAAATGAATGGCTTTGACAAAAAAGTTTGTGAGAGCAAATATCACGAAAAGATTGGCAAAGGTTCAGAGCAAACGGAACTTGGGGAGTGAGCGAGGAATGGGAGACGTTTAGGGAAGCAGTGCTGATATGTGAGTGAAAAGTGTACAACATGCGAAAGGTGGGATGTGAGGATTTAAGAAAGGCTAATGAGTGGTGGAATGAAGAAGCTGAGTGGATAGTGAAAGAGAAAACAGTGTTGTGCGGGCGTTACCTGCTGAGAAGGAGTGCGGGTGATTGGCAGATGTACAAGAGGGAGCAAAAGGAGGTCAAGGGGAATGAGCAGGGACTGAAAAAGAGGAAAAATGAAAGCTTAGGTCAAAGAGCAGCAGCAAACTTCAGGGAGAACAAGAAAATGCTTTGAGAGGAGGTGAATAGTGTGAGAGGAACAAAAGAACAAATGAGAGCATCAGAAAGGGAGCAGATGCTGGTGACGGGTGAAAAAGAAGGCATAGAGTGAGTATTCTGAAAGACTGCTGAATGTATGTCAGGCGATAGGATGTGAGATGTGGGGTGTATGAGTCGTGGAGGTACGTGAAGGAAAAGAATCATGGCAAGTGGTTTGTTGAAAGGAGAGAAGGTAGTGAAAGCTCAGCGTAAGACAAAGTGTAGCATAGCGGTTGGAGTGGATGGGATTACAGTCAAATATCTCAAGAAAGGAGTAACAATGTCGTGGTTTGGTTACTTATGCTTTTCAATGTATGTATGGCTCAAGGAGAGGTATCTGTGGGCTGGCGGAATGCCTGTACATTGCTACTGTATAAAGACAAGGAGGAAAAAGCGAATGTTCGAATTTTAGAGATATAAGTTGGATGAGTATACCAGATAAGTTGTAAGTGGGAATGGTGACTGATGGGGTGGCGGTATGTACAGAGCATTAGACTAGAGGGAAACAACGTGGCTTTAGGAGCAGTAGATGTGTGGATCAGGTGTTTGAAGAATCTGTGCGAGGGATACTTAGAGAAAAAAAAATGGATCTGTATGTGATATTTATGGATCTAGAGAAAGCATATGATGTGGCTGATGTTTAGTGGCAGGTGTTACGAATAAATGATGTGGGAGGAAAGCTACAAGAGGCAGTGAGGAATTTCTATTAGGAGAGTAAGGAATGCATGCGATTAGAAAGAGATGAGGGTGTGCCGTTCTACGTGGAAGTGGGTCTGTGGCGAAAACGTGTGATATCACCATGGCTGTTTAGTCTGTTTCTGGATGGAGTGGTGAGGGAGGTGAATGCAAGGATCTTAGAGAAAGGAGCGGGTTTGCGGTCTGTTGGGGGCGGTGGTGGGGGAGCCTGTGAGTTGAGTTAGTTGCGGCTTTCTCATGACAAGGTTCTGGTGCAGACTCGAGTGAGAGATTGCAAAAGTTGATGTCTGAGTCTGGGAGAGTGTGTGAACGGAGAAAGTTGAAAGTTAATATGAACAGATGTCAAGTCAGTAAATCTTGCAAGGGGCAGACAAGGAAGTTGGATGATGAGTTTGAATGGAGAGGACCTATAGGAACTGGAATGTGTCAGGTCCCTGGGAGTGGACATGACAATACACAGGCAACCATGGGTGCTGAGATGACCCATAGGGCGGGTAAGGAAGCTTAGGTCCTGGATGTGATGGGGATTGTGTGGAAAGAGATGCCGCTGTTAGTGAGGTTCGCTGTCTATGAGGGTATCTTCGATGGTATAACAGTACCGACGTTACTGTATGGATGTCTTAAATTTAATACAGAAGTGTGGAGGAGGGTGAATCTGTTGGAAATATACGCTTAAGGACAATAGGTGGTGTAAAGAGGGAACAAGTGGGAGGTGTGGTAGCGAGATGAGTTTGGTTGAGAGAGCTGAGGAGGGTGTGCTGAAATGGTCTGAACATACGGAGAGGATGAGCAAAGGAAGACTGACTAAGAAGGTATACGTGTCAGATATGGAAGGAAGAAAGGGAAGGGGGAGACCGAACTAGAGATGGAACGATGAGGTGAAAAATACTTTGAATAATCGGGGCTTTACATTCAGGAGGGTGTGAGGCGTGCATAGGGTAAAACGAATTGGAACGATGTGTTGTACAAGGGGCGACGTAATGTCAATTGGCTGAGCTAGAGCATTTGAAGCGCTTGGGGCAAACTACGGATAGGTGTGGGGCTTGGCTGAGGACTTTGGTTTCGGCTCATTATTAAGCATATGTCATCTAGAGAGTGGATATGAGAAAATGAGACAGCGAATAAGTATGAAAGACTGATGTCTGAGTGGCTTTTACATACAGCTTCGTAACACTTGTCCAACATGACCCAAACTGGGTGGCTGGTAGTGTGTGTAGGATTCCTTGAGAGGATTGCCATAGGTTTTATGTCAGTCAGACGGGGGACAGGGTTGGTTGGAAACACGAATTAGTCATTATAAACATAGTGTCAGAGGTGGACAGCGCAGCAGAGCCTTACTTTAACATAACGCTTCCTTTGATCGCCATATTGATTGGTGAGACTTGTCCACCATTATAAAAAAGAACTAAGTTCTGTAGTGGAATACGATCAATCATAAGTTAACACATGTTATGTGTATTCTAAATGTGATGAATTACTAAGGGATTTGATTTTGTGAAAGATGCTTGCCGACTTGAAGTTAATAGGTCAGGTACCATCCCACCTTTGGATACCTTACCATGGTCTCTATGTCCGTTCCTCTGTGTATGTGATGTATTTTTGTAATACATGGTGTATTCTAGAGGGAAATATTTTGGACTTTAATTTCTTTTCATAGTGACCGACATGTCATTGGCACAGCATACCCCAGTCGAAGCCAGTTCAGGTGAAACAAAAAAAAAAATGAGGAAAAGAAAGTAGAAATTGATTCGACAGCTTAGTTGTTCTAGGGAAGGAGGAGGCATCATAACAGCCAGTCCTCAAGGCATCTAATAAGATGTTAATATGAACTGTGGACATAACTCTAAAGTATGTCTCTCTCTCTCTCTCTCTCTCTCTCTCTCTCTCTCTCTCTCTGTCTCAGTAACTTGACAATTAAGTGCAAAAAGAGCTTACTAGATGAGTGGCTTTTTTTCTTTATTAAAAGAATATTCTTTAGTCGTTTTTTTTTTTCAGTTATTCTTATGCCCACGTCTTTCCTCCATCAGCTAATTTGTTCATGCAGGTCATTGTTCCGTGTTGATCTTACCTGCTTGTACACATCTTTACGGTAAGGTTAATGAAGTCTTCACTAATGACACATCAAAAGAAAAATATTCCACTCGGCCTTATCATCGCCAGCAATAATGTAATGACTCCGGATTATGAATAACACTTGCTCAAGTTCTGGTCACTTCTGTAATCCCACCTCATCCTCCTGAGTGCCGGCCGGGAAGATGGAGTGCTGCTCAGGTGGAAACCAAGTAACTGAAAGATGAAGCTGCCATCAACCCGGCTGTTTGCGCCATACGGCCTCTATAGCTCTCCGGCAGCGGAAGATGTTTGAGGGTCTTATGTGTACATTATTTTCCGAAATGGGAGACCTCAGACTCCTTTCCTTCAATGCTGCTGCGCTCTCTCGTGTGAGGAGAAATCCAGCTTACCACTCCGTCTGCCTATTTTCGAGATGAATATACATGACAGTGATCGATTATGTTCCGTTCTCTTCGATGGAAGAGGCGCATGGGACGGGAAGAAGGCAGTTTGGAGAATGATTACCATTCCGTATATTACTGGACTTGGTGTCATAGCTATTGCATGTGACGTTTGTCATTAACGGTACGTGCAGTATGTCACAAGCCTGTTACTGTGCTTGTTACCTATTGATGTAACTTAATTATCGTGTTACTTTTTATAACTTACTAATATTCAACTTATCACTAAATGAATTAGATATACACCATAGTATTTATCTGTAAAACTTCCTGTGTGTCTGCCACTTTCACTGTACGTAGAAGTACCTCTTAAGCGCTTGTCCAAAGTGCAGAAGTATCCAGCCCTATCTTGGTCGTAAGCTCTAACATGATTAGTTGACTAGTTACTACAATAACCTCCCACTTCTGTAATATATATCTCAGCTGTACATTTTCATCCGAATGGCTGCTTAAACTCAATAAACCTTTTTTTTATTATAATCATTATTACTATTATTATTATTACTGTTGTTATTGTTATCATTATTATCATTATTGTTGTCGATATTGTTGTTACACATCTAGAAATTTTTTGTTTAAAATACCATGATTTACAAATCCGTTTCTGAAGATATTACAATTTTACTTCCGCAATCAACTCTCGTACGGTTGTGTATTGCTTTAGCGGTGAGATGGGAGAGAGCGGGCCAGAGGCAGCCCGGCAGCGATGAATGTCCATCACGGTCAACGATAAATCTACTCTTAAAAGCTTAATGAAGGTAATTTGGGTGTTTGTGACAATGAACGACCGAGCGCTTCACATAGTTGCGACGGTTTGTGTCGGTGATATCCTTCTGGGTTTCTTTCACCTTGGGAAAAAAGTTATATAAATGTGGTGGTGGTTAGATGACCAGCTCAAATGGTGGTCGTCTGTTGTAGTGTGGAGTCGGAGGACAAGGGGGTTTGCTTGGTGGTATCAGCTGAGGTGATGGTTTTGGTTGTAGTGGTGGTTAATGACTGTGGTGGTAGGTGGTGAGGGTTATTTGTCGTGGTGGTTTGCGGTGTTGGTTGATGGGATGTACGGATGACAGTAGTGACTATTATCATTGGTTTATTTTCATGGTGATGGTGAAGGTCGTGGTAGTAGCAGTGGTGGATGGTGGTAGTGATTGATGGCTTTTGCTGGTTGTTTTGGTTGTTGGTAGTGACTGTTACTGTGTTGATGGTAGTGGCTAGTGGTGGTCGTGTTAGTGAAGATAGCTGACTGCTATCATTTGTGGTTGCGAAGTTGTTTTTTTTTATGTTCGTGGTTGTGACTGCTAACAGTAACGGTACGTTGTTATTGTTGTGGTAGGGGTGATAGTGTTTTATGATACTGATGGTGATTGACGTGATTGCAATATCATTGTTACTTGTAACGATAGTGGTGGATGGTGGTAGCAACGGGATGTGGCGGTGCAGATGATGGTGGTGATAGTGATAGATGTGGTTATTGGTGATGGTGTCGGTCATCATTGGTGGTGCCGATCGGGTGAGGTACTGATAGCGTTGGAGGCTGTGGATGTTGTAGGTTGGGATTCGGACACATAATTACTTATAGTATATAATATCAAATACTGGCGGATGGCTGGTTGTCGTGTATAACTTCAGTCTATCCTCCACCTCGGTCTCCATCTGTGGCACTTTATTCCACAGAGAACCAGTTAGTCACTTTTTGAAGTCGTAATGGATCATTCACGTCTAGAAGTCTGAGTAAGTAAGAATGTTAAAGCATATTTAAAAGGTTTTTTTTTTTACAAGAGTAAAGTTGAATACGAGCAGAAATAATCTTCATACACAGAGCGCAATAGGAAGAGAGACAAGTCAGTGGTTATAAATAGAGTTCTAGAGGTCTCTTTGACCCATAATAACACCCAACATTATGCATGAGTCAGGCCATTTACATGTGACTCATCATGACTGTCCGACATGATCTCTTCTGACAGTGCTGAGTGTATACGTGTGGGAAACAGTCACTGATACATTCAGAAAGTGGATGGCGTCGCCTATCTTTCATTAGGTTTAAGAGATGCGAGCAGTTTAACTCCAGTTCGACTTGTCTATCATTAATTTATTGTAAACTGATCTGAAATGAGAGAGAAAATCTCCGGCGTCAACAAATTTCATTAAAAATGTGATTAATTATAGTTATTAATGATAATCACTGAACATTATTTCATAACATTGCGTATTAAGACAGGTTCAGGCGAAGTCATATGGCCAGAGCTCGCACACGCACACACACACACACACACACACACACACACACACACACACACAAATCAGAGAGGAAGTCAAACTCACAGGGAGCTTAAAATCTTGGGAATTGCACAGAGCTAAAGAACTTCTACGTGCACAGTGATTGGTGAAATAGAGGCTTGTAGCCATGATATATATATAACTGTTATGGAAGGTTCTGTGAACTTTACAAAGAAGGAAGAACATGGTAACTCTTTCTTGCTGCAGACAGAGAGGAGAGGTTGGAAAATAAAGGGATGTTGTTCAGTAAAAGATGACAGACCTTAGGGGGCTTACAGTAAAGGAGATTTAAGGGACACTACAGCTAGCAAGCATTTGAAAGGTATGAGAGAGCAAGGCATGATCACAGCAGAATAAGAAAAGAAAAAAATGAAACTTTAAACAGAATCGTGGATAAGGTGGAGGATAAAAACTCAAAACATTTCCAGAGGTTCATCGGGAGTGAATCGTCAGTTAGTGGTTAATCATGTTATGAGATTCAGATGGAAGAGTTGTACAAGATGAAGTAGATGCACAGGGAGCTGAATGACGAGTTTAAGTGTTTTCACGGTGGAAACCTCTATCGCCCCAGTATCACTGAAATGCAATGGAGGGGAAGTCCTGGAAAGCGTTGAAATATCAAGAGAAGACATAAACAGGCTGATAAAGGCCGTTGATCCATACAAGGCCCATGGTCCTAATAATGCTTCTTCATAAGTGGTGAAGAAATGTGCAACTGCACTTGAAAGGCTGCATGAAATGCCGCAATGTTCAAGACATCGCTGGAGGAAGATAAGGTACTAACGGAATGGAAGAGGGCATATGTTAATACCTCTCTCCTTTAAGAATGGATACCGGGAAATTGCGCTGAACTACAGACCAATCTGTCTGAGGAGCATGGTCTGGAAAACTGGAAAGGATGATCAGAAAGCAAATGGGTCACTACTTACACAGGAGCTCCAGTTTACAGAAATGAGGATGATGAATGGATCATTTGTATCTGGACTGCTAGAAAGCATGTGACACTGCCACATAATTTAAAAATGTTATTTAGCTTTGCTTTAGGCTTATACTAAATTAATCCTTTCTCTGCTTCACTGTGTGTTTTTTTATGTGGAGGTTGGGAAAGAAGCTGGATTATCAAGCAAGAATAATGGGGAGACTTCTCTCATAGATCGAAAATTACTTTAGTTGAACAAAGGATGGATATCAGAGGAACCCTCTTGAAATGGGTTGGGTTCACCAATGGCGTGCCAAAGGGGTCTATCCTGGGACCACAATTTTTCTTGATCTGCAGAAATTATTTTCAAGAAGAACTGAACTCGTACATCTTGCGGGCAATGCTGAGGTCATGAGGGAAGTAAAGAGTGATAAGGATTAACATTAACTTGCGTGGGATGCTGGACAAACTCCAAAGTTAGTTTGATACAACGTTGATGAAATCTAACCCGAGTAAATGCAAGGGAATGAGAGTAGGACATAGTGAAGGAAGGCCTTGATACAAATGCTATTCATCAAGAAATAAGCCACAGGAATCTGCGTGAGAAGAGCTTGAGAGTCGATGTTGTACTTAATCTGGCCTCAGAGCCCCATCAAATCCTCTTCCCTCCATAATCTACAACAGTTTGCCCATTTACCCCCATAAACTAAACTCGAAAGCTCCTCCTCTGTCCCAAAACTGCATCAGTTTGAACCCTTCTTCCACTGTAAACCACACAACACTAGTTTGTCCTCTTCTCTACAAAAAATACACTAGCTTAAGCCTCCAATCCACCATAAACTTTATCTATTTAAATTCATCACCCTTCATAAACTAGGTTAAAACCCTCTCCTTCCATTAACTTAAGTCCTTAACCTTTCCTCTCCAAAAAGATGAAAAAAATATATATATTACTCAAAATTCTTCACCATATAATATTACTCTAGCTTTAAAACCCCTCTTTCCTCTATAAGAAGTAAAAAAGGTTAACTATGAGCACACTTCACATGAGTTTTAACATATAAGGTACCCTCTCCTCCCCTTTCAAAATCCAGCATAAGCGCATTTACACAAAGTCCGTAAATGTTCTACAAAGAGCTGACAGCTATGACGTAATACTTCATATCTCACCGTTAGATTATTGTCTTCAGTACTATAGCCTCGGTTAGCTGGTGATATCAAATGGCGTGTCTGGCACATTAATTATATTCTTGTCTACCTGGAACTTAGGTAATGTATCCCAGTATAGTTTGGTGTATAGATTCTATAGCTTGCTATAGCTAGAGTATTAATCATATATGGCTCGACGGGGCCACCTGTGCGCTGCGGGAGTTCTATATTCGAATAAAAAGAACTTAATGAGCTCAATTTTGGTTGTTTAAACTCTCTGGAAATTCAGAATATTGTATAGAACGCATCAGTAGTCAAGATTTTCGAAATAAGAGCCAGATCGTCTAAACTAATCAGACCAAATAAATTCAGACTGAAATATGTTACATAATATATAAAGCTTATGGTGTTAGCACTCGTACATATCAAGAAACATCTTTTTACCACAGAATCGAGCTACTGTCACGTAATTTCTGTATCTTGAATGCCATTACTTCGTCTGCTGAATACACGCATAGGATAACACAATCCTAAATAGTCTCTTGTCTTGAGGGTCGTGAATAATTGATCATTTACTGATTTCTTTGTTCCCATAAAGCTGAGGCTGTCTCGTATATCCTTGGAACTAATATGGGAAGCAATGAGGGACAAAGCTCTGTTCCTAGGAATGCTAGTTTGCCATGGCCATCATGTATATCATCACTCGTGTATAACATTCCTGTACACCTTGTGGAAAGGCCACACCTTGATAGACGTGAGCTTTTGTGTGTATATGCTCGTAAAGATGGGATCAGTACAATCATCTCATCCAGAAATTTATGTGGTTGTACACCTACCGAAATAGATTACTAGTTGGAGTAATATATAGCTCCCCTTTTCTTATAAGTGATTGCCTTTCCCCGCCTTAGCGAAACAGTACCAGGAACTAGGCCTTCGAGGAAAAAAAATCCTCGTTTCGTTCCTCATCCATATGTTCATATATTCAAAAAGCGATGACACAGGTGAGGAGGATTTTCACCCCTGCCACTCCCGCTCCCTCTTCGCTGGCCTCGTTGTCACACAGGAAATACGTAAGCAATATCCTTCCCCCCCAAGTTCCCAAGGATAATCACATTCTAAGTAATGCAAAATTCACAGCAGAGATGATGTGGTTATGTGGGTTATGCTCTCTAGTTACGTTTGCAGGCAGGTGTGTATTCATTCCCAGGGGCTCTTGATGGGGCCACAGAGGTTCTGTGGAAGCCACAGGATCATTTACCGAACCAAAATGACAGTTGATGATTCGAGAGAGAAATTAGTTTAGTGTGGATCTTTTTCTCGTGACCATTTTCGTTCTAAGAGCGATTTTCTAGTCTCAGTAGAACAACCAACCAGTTCTGTCACACTTGGTGATGTAGCGGCCACAGGATGATGCAGTGTGTGAGGGAAGGGGAGGAGGGAGGGGAGAATTAGTAAGTTGTTCAAGACGGCTTCCGTCTTTCCTCCCTTCCCGTTTCGAAGCAACAGCCGCTCGGGTAAGGTGGCGGCCCCCGTCAGTAAACCATCATTACGTAGGTCACACCCCAGCACCCAGCTCCTCAATGGGAGGAAGTGTTATTGCTGTACACTTCGTGGTGTGAAGGCCATACCTCGATTGTGTATATGAGCTCGTGTGGGTGTATGTTTATGCGATGGCATCGGTAGGGTGGCTGAGTGTGTGTGTGTGTGTGTGTGTGTGTGTGTGTGTGTCATATGTACGTGTTTACGTATGGAAGTGCGTGCGTGTATACGTTCTTTCATGTTTTTGTAATATTTTTCTTTGTATGTTGGTCCCTCATTGTCCCCATCGCCCGGACTCAACACCGACCAAGGCGTGTGGATACTGACACTGCTTCTTGGATTCTGCTGGTGATCCTGCGAGTCCCCAGGCGAGGTGCTGTAGCTTTAGGGGTCCAGCCAGGTTGTTACAGACCGTAGCCGGAAGAGAACCTGATAGCTTGACAGCCAAAGCACCTATTCGCTTCTGCTGTAGTGTGAGGTCACTTGACAGCCTGACAGCCACATTACCCCCCCCCCTCTACTTAAGTGTGAGGTCACATGACAGCCTG
>JAUUDW010649290.1:0-10683 GCA_032361385.1 Panulirus guttatus | reverse complement strand
TAACAGATCATTAGCACTTTCACTAAGGTAATCCACTCAATAGATGGCGCAAACGTAGTCAAGTAAAGTGAATACATGGTAACTTTATCAAACCAGCGAATGCCTGTGTATTCCGCTGAACCTTCCTGTCTTGTTCAAAAATCTACAGCTTTTCCCTGCTTCACGAGCGCACACACATACCAGTGGACTCCCCACACACAGCCGCACGCATATTTTTTCTGTCTTGGTTTGTGAGGTATCGTTATACCAGCAGCGAGGTCTACTGCACCAGCCCAACTAGACGGTAACACGAGCATGAACCCGCAAGCCCCAGATTCCAGAGACCCATCGATACCTCGCAGACTCGGATATACTGGGGCTCAGCCAGTTCCACCTCTGACCTATGAGTAAGTTTTACAGAAAGGGAAACATTCTCATACCCTGTGTACGTGTTAGTTTAAGCTCGACAACATAGTCTTATCAGTCATTGTTCAGGATCTTGCGAAAACTGTGACTGACGTGTTGTCTGTTTCAAAAAGTTTATGCGGAGGGAGCAGTACTGACTAAGGCTGTTACGGGCGAAGCAGTGGGGAGAACTGGTGTTTACCCGAGTTGGCGAGGTCGTTCGCAGTGTGAGGCGGTTTGGTGTGTCCAGGTCGTCAGGTACCCCGGGTCTGAGCCACAGTGGGTCAAAACAAAAGTGTGTGTGTGTGTGTGTATCAGGAATTGTGCAGCATACAAAGGCTAAGTGTAAGTGTAAAGTGCGCAGTAAAACTGTACTTCCGTTGTATCATCCAGGGAATCTAATTCCAGCTTTAAAACTCTTACGAATGTTTCTAATGCTGCTCTTTCGTCCCTTTAGGGAGAGGAAGCATAATTACATAGTTCTAAAATACCAGACTCTATTTAACATCCAGGCAAAAATGAGCAGGGATCTGAATGGAATGGAAACCGAGACGTAAAGATTAGCATAACGAGGCACAGTAATCGTTAGGTTTGGCTACATCACGTCCGTGTCAGGCGATGTAATTGGTCCTTTTTCCTCTTGCATACAAAATCCTTAAGTAATCTAACCTAGAGGGACCGACCACTAGTGTGTGTTTCCACCCATATTTCGTAAAGATTTTAATAGCTTTACTTTTAGTTGTTTAAATGATGTGTATACATTGTTAAACTCCTGCACCGCAAATACCCCTTCTTTATTGTCTCTACAAACGGCGGTCGATCCAGTATTCTGCTATGACAACAAACAGGACGACGAAGCTACTTTTCGCTCGTTCAGACACACACGTTTTTGTGATGTTCACAGTATTTGGCGTTTGTTTATAGGTTTAATGATTATCATTCATCGTCAGAAGATTCGACGATCTGTACTTGTATTCATCTGATGAAACTTAAGGTTATACATTGATGACTTAACGTGCAATAGAGATACATACACACAGTGCGCTACTATGCAGCCTAACAACCGTCGTGTCAAAGAGGAGAATTCAGAAACACTTCGAGTTGTCTGCACCAGGCTGGCTTATGTTAGTGATCCCACCCCCGCCCCACTTGTGTGAATTTGAACGTAGCTGACGACTTAGGGTAGATGGCAGAAGAAGTCAATTTCAGCTCAGTATCACCATTAGCCATGGATACTGAGTGATCTGTTTTATTGTGCAGTGTTACCCTAGTCTCTTAGGGAATAGATGAACAGCTGAGGACAATTAACTTCAGCATTATATTCTGCAGAACGATATCAAATAAGGTGATAGCATCATTAGGGAAAATGTAGGGGTAATCCATGTAAAACTAGCAATGCAATAAATACAGATATCACTGGAACCTGCGGAAACTTTACCTAAGCTATTTGCCAGACAAGCCGTCGAAATATAGTACTCACACCTACGACAAAGTACCTTACAAATGGCGGCTGATGTCAATAATCAGACGACACAGCCAACGACCACGGAATCCCCGGCAGCAGATCATTTCAAAGTTGGGATATTCTTAGTATCGTTTCGGCTGCTAGGTGAGGTTAGGTGAGGTTTTTACTGGTTTTGTCGAATTTTTATGTGTATTAGCAACTTTTTCATTAACCACATTTCTGTTGATAATCGTACATAACCCACTTTAGCATCCCCGTATTTAATGTCGTTCAATTAACAATAATGCTCAGGTTCGTGCCTCGCGACTGTAAATGTATCCCCTAAACACCACACCAGCACTGCAGAACAAATCACTCAATACCCTCAGCCGTGTGGAGCTGAAATCGACTTTTACCGATGGTCTCCCTCTCCATTGTTGCACTTCCTCCCCCATTGTTGCTCTGCTCAATCCAGACGGGAAAAATCATGGATTGGTCCGTATCCAGGAAGTGGCGTCCATGAAAAATGGGGTGTTTGGTCTATATTCATCACAGGCTGGGAATACCATCGATGATCTTCCTCGGCAGCTACAATGTTTTGGCGCGCTGTTGGATTAGCTGTGGGCTCTTTCTGGCTACTTTGGTCTATGGGGCAACGTTCCCCAAGGTCAGTAGGCTCATTACGTCTGCCTGTCACATGGGTTTTATCATCTGCTGGAGAACAGTATATATATACGGTAGGCCAACAGTAGGGTGCTGTTGCTGTTTCGCTTTTGCCAGATCAAAGGCTCTACGGTCAGTCTCCAGGAAATTCCTAACACGCGTACATGTTTCCTGCAAGCACATCGTAAGGTGAGACTGAATCTTTTATGTTGCTGGGGCCAAGGCATTCTGCAACAGCTGACCTCTTCGCTGCTAAAGTTTACTCCACACCGTCGCTAGATTATGATCGAATCTACGAAGGCTGCAGTGATACTGAGATATTTCTCCGCTGAGGCTGCCGAAAAGATGAAGTTCCATATACATTTTACTACACACCAGCAAAAGATACAAAACTCCGTACAGAAGTAAGGGAATGGTGATATTACTACTACGTTGTTTATTAAACCAGTTTTATGATTTCGTTTTTAAGTTTTGGCGGCCCTAACTACTTTATCTCTTCTCTTTAAAATCTTTGATTCCTTAGTATGGTGTTCCACAGCCTCGAGAGGTTGAACATCAGTGCGAATGGCAAGAGTTCTGCGCCCAAGCCGTGGCAGAGTCGTCTGACGGGGGCGAGCGAGCGCCTCGCCTTCCTCAAGGACTCCGGTGAGCTGGCCGACCTCACTATCGCCTTCCCGGCCCAGGAGAGGACAGTCCAGGTCAGTAGAGTGGTATAAGACAAACATAGTGTTATGTGCGTGCCTTATGGTATAGATGCAATAGACTATCTGAGGTTCGTGGTCCTTGTGGAGTACTATGTGGGCTTCATGGTGGGAGGCACTGTATGATAACTGAGACAGATCCATTTAACTGCATTTCGGAGTTAACAGAAGGTAGTCAAGAGATATGAAAGGAAAGAGGACACAAATGACTGTTTGTAACTGTAGTTTGCAGGAACTCCATAGTCTATGTTAAGGGATTTTGAAAGTGATAGTATAGATTTTATACAGAGTGATAGAGAAGTGAGAAGTTTCTCGCAAATGTTATATGGGTTTGTACAAGGTGGTTGGGAACTAGTTATACTCCTATGTGAGTCCAGAAGGATAATATCCACATATAACTTTATTGTTCGTATAACTGTATATAGCAGATAAACATGTTGGTGTAGATACAGTCAAGCTCCCTTCCATAGTTAGGTTCTAGCCTCGTCATCATCTACTGTCCCTTTTCTTCTGTAAAACCTGTTTACTCGGGCGGTTCCAGGTGCACAAGCTGATGCTGTCGATGAGTTCGCCGGTGTTCAACGCCATGCTGAATGGTCGCATGGCTGAGGGTAACTACCTGATCCTAAAGGAGGATCCGCCCCAGGCCTTCGAGTGGATCCTGGAGTACCTGTACAAAGATAGGATGGACCTGCCAGGGGCCTTGGGAGCCACCCAGGTGTACCAGTTGGCTGACAAGTACCAGATGGAACCCCTGTGTCAGATGTGCTCCAAGGTATAACTTAATTCCTAAGCCCCAAGGTATAACTTGATCTCGACGTCCCTAGGTATAACTTGATCCCTACGTCCCAAGGTATAACTTGATCCCTACGTCCCAAGGTATAACTTAATCCCTACGTCCCAAGGAAGTGATGATCGTATAACGCGAACAACTGTTAAGTAGAGCTGGCATCTTAAAACACATTTCCCGCCCTACGTAATTGCTTGTACGTACTAGTTAGTAACTGGAGTATGGATGTACTCAATTATACGTTCTCATATCAAGGTTATGTACGTGTGATTGATACGGCAAGTAAAGAATATGAGTAATAGCGTACATATCATTAAATAGTTAGCAACTCTTACCTCATTGATAATTTACAACTAAAATTTTCCATTCAACTTCCAGCGGACATAAGTGATACATTATGAGGTTAACATTTAAAGAAAATATGCTGCATCAGCACCTGATAGGCTAGAGTGTCTGTCTGTCTGTCTGTTGGTGGGATATGATGTAGTCCAAAACAAATGTAATCTATTTCTTTGCAGTATCTGCTGGATCAGGTGGAGGTGTCCAACCTGCCGTACATCTTCAACATCGCAGTTTTGTTGAATAACGAACAACTACTATATTCCTGCAGTACGGTAAGTGTATGATAGGTCTTTACCTAAGAAAATGTTAACCAATACAGAAACTGAGTGCTAATTCCAGTGATGGTTTCTGAATGTTTACTTCAGCAGAGATATATATATTTACTCCATTTAATGTGTTTATCTTTAGATAGATAGATAGATATTTATTCCATTATTGTTAGATACTTTCTCTATCATAGATATAAACATTCATGTAACACCAATGACTTCAACTTTACACAAGATTCATACTGTTAGGCTCTGAACGAGTCATGATCTTGCTACCCACTCGTGTGTTCCTGCCTCTGACATCTCTCGCTGAGATCAGTTTTTCATTTCTTATTAATTTGTTTCGATTCTTTAATGAAAATTGAAAAAAGAAATATCGTGGAATTAGCGGTTGCAATAGGGTTGTTATCTGTTCTGATGCTGATCTTTCTTTGCGTTAAGCGGAATTTTTTTTTCCGTTAAATACCAAATTACTTGTGCATGTTTGAAACTCAGCTGTTAATACATCATCTTAAGACAAAGTCTGATATTTTGCTGTGACTGAAATCATCATTTCGTTTTATCAACTTTATCTTCGGAGCAATAAGTTTCTTTTACTGCTTAATCCAAATCCATGAGTATCTGTTTCTGAATACAGATTGATAGTCAAGACGCTGTTAAATCTGAATGCGATATCCCACACACATAAGCAGGAAGACACTGAAAGAATTAGATTCAATATATCTTTTAAATTACTCTTCAGATGTCGATCATCTCGGCATTTGCCTGGGGTAAAGACAGAGAAACTGTCTGAATGTTTGTTGCAAAAGTTTGTTCGTCTTGTTATGCCAGACAACCATAGCAAACAGCATAAGCTTGGACTGCGTAGGAGTGCTGAGGCAGATCTGGCTAGGTGTACATAAATGTTTAGCAGCAGAGAAACCTGGAACTAAAGTGCATAGAACTGGAGATAGAAAATAAATAGATGAGTGATTGGAGACAGTGTTTTGAGATGAATACATGGAGAGTCGCAGAATTCTGATGGTTCAGAGAGAAATGAGTCAAGACTTGTTTAGTTCAACATCACAACACAATCTTAACAACTTGCTTGACACCAACAACTACATCACCTCAGATTCACTAATATACAGGAGAGAGCCTGCATGATAATCATCTTTCTGACCAGGTCATAGCCTTGTGGTCGGACGAGGTGCTGTTGTCTCCCGACCTGGGAGTGCTGAGCAAAGCAGCTATGTCGAAGCTCGTCAGGCACCCCCGCCTGGGGCCCTCCTCGGAACTGATCTTGTACAAGGGACTTTTAAACTGGTGAGTCCCATTGTCGTTCCAGATGAAAGGATGAAGAGACTTTGTGATGAGGACCAGGTGAGGTTTGGATTAGTAGGTGAGATCAAGCTGCGCAGGTAAATAGTTATTTTGAGATGAGGGGAAATGGATAGTTAGAGCTCGGCATGTCAGAGATCAGTAGTGTTCTGGCTGGATTGGTTGCAACGAACTAGATCAATTTGACTCAACTTAGTTGCTGGGTTGTACGTCTCGATATTCGTAAACTATAAACGTTTTGATGGTTTGATGCTACGAAAATGATTTTAGTGCACCGAGTGAAAACGTTATAAGACTGATATAGAGCGGCCAGTGTGAAGGGAATACCTAAGATACGAATTTATGACGAGAATGCGTTAGCAAGTTGTATTGCTGAGATGATAAGGATACAGAATGGTAATGGGGAGGGGGAGGCATCGGGATGCCTTAGAGGAATACATCAGACTAGTTTCCTGACTGTTGCAGGTCCAGGAACCGGCAGGGTCACGACTTGAGGAGCGTCCGTCTGAATATGGTACAGTTTCTGACGGAGCTGCGATTCCTCACGATGTCTGAGGAGGACTTCATCAACCACGTCGTCCCATCCGGCGTCTTCGGCAGTGACGAGAGTGACGCAGTGCTCGGAGTGATGCGCAAAGTCGAGGGCGCCAAGATGCCTCTGCTGGCGCCTTGTCTCAGCACCAGCAGGAGACTGCAACACGTGAAGAGGGTGCAGCTGATCAGGAAAAGAAAACCTGCCAGAGGACCTTTATCTCTGGTGTACCGCAACACCAAGGAACAGACTGTGGTCAGCGGGTTGGAGGTAACTTACCCTGTTTACATTCGACGTTTCCTTTCGATGGGATTTATTGACTTAGACCCGAGTGTGGTGAGGGTGCTGGATTCCAGCGGCGTCACTGTTGCTCAAGGGACATGGCGAGGTCTCAGCTGCAGTTTTTGTAAACCGTTCGTACTCTACCCAGACAGGAAGTACAGCATCAAGGTCTTGACGGTACGAGGTCTCTCCTCGTATGACGAGGACGAACCCCTGAAGGTGTGGGATGGCTGGGCAGATGTTGTCTTCAGTGCACATCTGTTTTACACTCACCTGGTTATCGAGTTCCTTGAAGCTTAATCAGGAAGTTTATCTTTTTTTTATTGTTAGGCTAAGAACGGCTCGGTGATATCTATGGCTTGATCTCTTTTGATATATTTCACCGCGAAGTAGACATTTTAAGTATATTTTACGTGCACAGATCATAATACTCATAGTCGCAAGATTTTGTACTCAATTCATATACACAGTTTGTATACACACGAGAGTATGCAGACGTCCTGAGAATGATTGGGAACCAGTGAATATATCGCATGCTTCTAAACGCTGTTATCCGCCACTTTGTATGTCGGTAAAACCCATCCAAGTATGATAGTATAGAGTACGTATGTCTCCTGAGATTAATCCATTGATCAAGATATAAGACTTCTGAAATCGACATAGAGGACAGACGAGTCAGAAGTCGAGGGAATTCTTCACTCCGTTGATCACTCGCGTGTCTTTTCGTAGCCAAACATCCGACTGTTTCCCAGATTCTATAATGTCTATATGCCCTTAGTCCTTTATTATCGTGATAGATGCAGACATCTGAACGCGACAGTTTATTACAAGATATCTAGAAGTATAGAACCTAAAGATGGAAATGCATAGATATTTATCAAAGTACTGTAAAATCAACGTAAAATACTTGAATTTTTGACAAAGCTTTGGTGTTCTTGGCTATGGATTCGGACAAAGTACTCGAGGGTTCGTCCTACATATGTAGCAGCATTGGGAAGATGCAGAGGGGCTTGTTTCTAAGGTCATAATCATATGCAGATGAGAGTTTTGATAATGTTTTGTGACCTGTGAGGTTACAGAAGTTATAAGTGTATCAGTCAGTGTGTGTGTGAAGTTCTGTAGCACGTGTTGAGATCAGCCCAGTGAGCATGACGGCGCGACCCTTGAGGAGGAGGGTATGACCCTTCAACCGGTGCGACCCCTTGGGTATGATGTCTTGGCCAGACCACAATACTCAAAGGTCTTACTGTCCGTCTAAAGGTTTGTACCGTCCTGCTCGTGGAGTTACGGTACTCTTGCCAATGAACAACGTAATTTCTCTTAGGTGTATATATATCCTCTTTTTACTACATGTCAACATTTATATCAATGTTTAGTACATTTAATGACATGACAAGTGTAAAGCGAATCCTGAGCATGTTGGTTCCTCAGTTTAGTTAAGCTTTGACATACAAATGTAAGATGTTAAAACCTCTGAATTTTAGTTTTAGAAATTAGGTAAATTTTATTGTTTAGCACCAGCCTATGTTATTTCTTTAATTTTACAAATCAGTGTTAAGCAATTCAGTTTTCTTTTAAAATGAAAGTTTCACGATGGTAATGATGACCAGATGTGGTCACACACCACATTATAATGAATTTTACATTGACAAATGAATGAATTGACATTTGATGGCTACTGGTTTAAGTAGTCAGGCTAATGTGAGAATATGCTGGATATTTTTAATTCGCAATGTCTTTTATCAAATTTAGGAATTTACTTATTACTTTTACTGGGTATAAGTATGTGATTTTTGCTTGTAATGGAAGTGAAAACTGTATCAAGTGAAGAAGCTGTCTTATTTACCCCTTTGCGCGTGTTTGCACATCAGCATAATCATAGGTTTATGCACATGACAACAAAATGTTCCTCAGATGTAGCCAGTGTGGGGCAGGAGAGGCTGAGGAATACAAGGTACGTCCCTCAGGGGAACGTCTTAAGCTGTGACCTGTCCATGTAGACTTCAGGCACTCAACAGTTGATCAGCAGCGGTCAAGATATCATATCCTCAGCCACTGCCACCACTTAAAAGAAAAGTGATTCTCTCGAGCTAAGGGACTATTGCACCTTATAACTGCTTTTAGATAAGATTTAAGATGGTCTTCATCCTGATGTATAGTAATGGTGAAAGTGAAGCGGACGGTTTTAAAACTCGGTGGCACGTGTGCCAGGACTGTAGCACGTGTGGTGCAGGTGACTTAACACAGGTGAGGACGATGTGGGAAGGCGGGTGGCACTGGAGGACAAGAAATACTATACTGATGCGCGGCAACCTCTCCTCTCCCTCATCATCATCACACCTGCTGGCACTCGCTCACTATTCCCATGCAGCCAGTGCGACCAGTGTCTGCACTTTAATCTCCCCAGCTTACATCAGGTGCCCATTTATCGACCAAACCCTAAGGCAAGGATATAAATAATTGAGTGGCTGAGAGCCGCCCTTTCGGACGGGGCGCAAAACACAGGCTCGTAGATATATAGGTAGCGATGCCGGCCACCACAACACATGGGCTTTAATGTTTAAATGACAGACAGATGGGAATTCTCCCCAATCTTATAACTCTGTACGGGTTAACAGTTAAGACAGTGCAGCAGATGCTTTCTATTTTTGATAAGTACAAAGTTGTGATAAACGAATCAATAAGAAAAAAGATAATAGGACATTAGTTCAGTGCTTCATTTCATCATTTTCGTTCCTCTTTGAACATTGTTTCGGTTTGTGAACTTACTATCTTGACATCAAATTCTTACAGTGCATTTTTTCGTAAATATACTGCAGCTTTATTCCGCAGTGCTCTCACATTTCAGACTTACAGCAGGGTGTTACAATTTTTTTTTCTAGTGATTCTTGGCAGTTTCCCTTATTAGCGAGGTAACGCCAGTAGCAGACGAAGCAATCGTTTCATTTGTCCACATCCATTTTGTAGCTATATACATGTACATAGCCAGATGATTATCCAGACTTTTTCAGGGATCCGTGATCCCGCAGCGTTTTTTATCGTGATACTGTAACGGACGCCAGGCTTATGTATCTGACTGTTCGTGATGTGTGTATGATCTAAAGAGCATTGTGGAGTACTGTACCTCCGTCACCCACACAACACAAGGCAGACACAGAGTTCGGTGCTCCCCCCGTCCCACCCCTTCCTTTACCGTGGCGGTCATCACAAAGTTGTATAAAAAAGTTTAGTGGGGCAATTAGCTCTTTGCAATTAGCAGAGCTTCTGAATTCGACGGAAATTCGGTTCGAATAGGAAAAGAACCTGAACAAATTACCGCAGGGCGAAAGATGCTAGCGAGGCAGACGAAATATGTAAGAGCCTTGTGTATCCCATCACCTGCAAACACCAACAGAAAGCTAAACCCTTTTTACTAGATAAATGACCTAACCGGAGGATAATGAATATGCTCATCGTCGGTAAAACAATGGAAGCAACGTTTTCCACGATCAGAGTGAGTTAAGATGTTAGAGAAGAAGAAAGACACTCCGAAGTGTTTGTGTTGTGACGTACATTGTGAAAATTAGGAAGCTGCTACAGGGAGAAGATTTGATACGATGATATTTGATGTTATATGATGTTTTAGTGATGTAATGACACTGACATGAAGGTGGTTTATGCAAGTCTGTGAGACTCCAGAGTGAAAAACAGAATTATACATCACGAGATTCTTTGAGCCAAATAAACCTCTGTCACAATAGTCCGTGAACCTTTGAGCCAGGGTCGTCCATGGACTGAAGCAGTGTGTGAAGCATGTCAAAATTGGCACTACAACAGTCTGTGAAACATGTGAATCTCGGCATCACAGCAGTCTAGTAAGCATGTGTACCACAGAAGTCTGTGTAGCAGTCACTTCTGAGTCCGCTACAAACACAAAACACAAACTAATTACTGTGTGCAAACAATGGAAATGATAT
>JAUUDW010649280.1:0-10683 GCA_032361385.1 Panulirus guttatus | reverse complement strand
TGAGAGAGCAGAAGAGGGTGTGTTGAAATGGTTTGGACATATGGAACGAATGAGTGAGGAAAGGCTGACAAAGAAGAATATGTTTCAGAGGTGGAGGGAACAAGGAGAAGCGGGAGACCAAATTGGAGGTGGCAGGATAGAGTGAAAGGGATTTTGAGCGGTCGGGGCCTGAACATGCAGGAGGGTGAAAGGCGTGCAAGGAATACAGTGAAATGAAACGATGTGGTATACCGGGGTCGACGTGCTGTCAATGGACTGAACTAGGGAATGTGAAGCGTCTGGGGTAAACCATGGAAAGGTCTGTGGGACCTGGATGTGAAGAGGGAGCTGTGGTTTCAGTGCATTACACATGACAGCTAGAGACTGAATGTGAGCGAATGTGGCCTTTTCGTCTGTCTCCAGGCGCCACCTAGCTAGCGCAGGAGGTGGCGATGTTATTTCCTGTGGGGCGGGGTGGCATCAGGAATGGATGGGGGCGAGTAAGTGTGAATATGTACATGTGTATATGCATGTGTATGTATATGTATGTTTATATGTATAGGTAGGTATGTATACGTATGTACAGTGCATATATGTGCATGTATGTATATATGTGTGTATGTGAGGGAACGGGTCTTTCTTCATCTGTTTCCTGGCGCTACCTCGCTGATGGGGGAAACAGCAATCAAGTATAATAAATAAATAAACAAATATATTTATATACTTTTTTCTTCATGCACATTCACTGTTTCCCACATTAATGAAGTAGTGCCAGGAACTGATTTCATTTCCTTATATCCAATCTCTACCAGTCACATAAAATACCCCAAAACCATAGCCCCCATCCAGAACCAGACTCCACAGACCTTTCCCTGGTTTCCCCCAACCACTTCGTATTCCCTGATTCAGCCCACTGACAGCATGTCATTCCCTGTCTAACACACTGCTCCAGTTCACTTTATCTTTTGCATGTCTCACACACTCCTGCATGTTCAGACCCCAAACACACAAAGCATCTTTCACTGTATCCTCCCATCCCCTCCTTGGTTTCCCCTTTTCCCTTGTCCCCTTAACTTCCATCATGTATACACTCTTAATCATCCTCTCCTCATTCATTCTTTCCTCTGTGCTCAGACCATTTTAGCACACCTTCAGCTATCCCTTATGTACTCTTTTTACTTCCACACCCCTCTCTTACCCTATCATTTCTTATTTGATCAGCCCTCCTAACACCATGTATTGTCCTCAAACATTTTATTTCTTACACATTCACCCAGTCTTTTACATTTTTGTCTAAGTTAATAATTTGCCTAAGGTAAGGTTAGTTAGAGACTCTTATTTCGTTCCTTCTTTTCAGGGGGTTATGAAGACCCGTATAGCTCCAGAGAGATGTATGACCAGTATCAGTATTATTATCAGTACTATCGTGATCATCCATACTACAAGGAATATTATAGACAATGGATGAAGCAGTATGGACATGCTTACCAATCAGAGTCATTCTATGACGACCGGACCAGTATCCACTCTGGTCGTTCATCAGTTAATGATGAACTCAAGAAGTCAGTCAGCAGGTTAGTTATTTTTTTGTTTTGATAGTGTGGTTTGAAGAGTTTGTGTGGAGTGGAGCTTTGTGAATGTGGGTGCTGCAGTTGAGGAGGCAGTAGTTATAAGAGGACATATATGTTTTGGTTTGTGTTTTTCTCTTTTATGTATGGTACTCTTTATATGATACTATTACAGTAAATCCACTGTTAACTAGACTCTTTAACTGGAATTTGCAGATGGTCAGACATGAAAAAAAAGAAATACATTTTTTTTCATACTAGCTGGGTACCAATCATTAGTGAAAGCTGTGTTGTAGCACTGGTGATTGTTCAGGTTGAAAACAACATAGCAAAACCTTGATAACTATGATGGTTAATTTTGATGCTGGGAGTGCATTTTGCTACAATTTTACAGCTGTGACTCCAAGACTACTGGTGTATCTACTGTGATATAACCTTGATTTTTAGGCTTTGGTGTTTACCTCAAAGTCACTAGCTTTACAGATAAGTTACCATAATGGTCTCAAAAGTTACTACTGTCACCAGATTTTTCTTAATACATGATCGCTATCAAAATGAATTTATCTCCATCATGGCATTGTTGCTGTTCCCTCAGCAAAATTAATGCCCTGATTTAAAAATTAACTCTTCAGAGTCATGTCTATCACATCAAAATTACAACCAGGACATTGAAATTGCCACTTTTTAACAAGAAATAATTAAGATCACAATCACATGAGTAAAAGCTAGAAGCTAATTTTTCTTTATCATTCCACTTTTACAGTTCCATCTTGCACAAATAACCTTCATAGGTTGATGAAGAAGCACTTTAAAACACTTTGATAACTTTTTAAATCTTTAACGTTTAAACTTGCATTCTTATGTCAAAATATGGGTTCGGTTTGGCATCAACCAAAATTAACTAATTTTTATCCCAAACCCATTTCTCAGTATTTTTTCCATAGATATACTTTCCTTGATGCACTATATAAGAATACATTGCAAAAAGATAAATTCTTTATAAAAGGTAAAGCCATGGTCAACAAAACTTAGAATATTAAACATCAAAATGTGATCTTGCTGTGGTCATGGGCTTGCTGGTGATTGTGTGGTTAGGAAATGTAGGGCTTCATGGTCACTCTCAGTTGATAAAATGACTAATATTTGCACACAAGCAAAACTGGTTTAAGTCCAGGGTTCATCACTGATATGTTTGGGTGGAGACCGTGGCTGGTTGCTTGGGGATGAACTGGGGTAGATTGTAGATGATGATGCTTTTTTGTTGTCCTTTTGCCTTATAGAAAGGTTTCAGACTACAGGTTATCAAGAGCATGATTCCATGCATAGCCATAACTGAAAGTAGAGCAAGATTTTTAATGAAGTACTAAGTGAATCAGAAGCCAGAATATTGTAGTAACATTATTACAAATGTTTTTGTCTTCAATTTTACCTTTAAGGTTAAGTTATTAGCCTTAAATGACATTTACTAACTTTTCTATCTTCCAGATTTCATCTTGTTTTGACCAAGTATAGTCTTTCATTTCTACATCTGGATGTTAACCAGTAGCATAAACACTGGTAAATTTATGGTTTTCCATAAATTTACTAAAAGTCACTTGTCATTACAAAAATCATTATCATTGTTGTTACCACCATTACTTGAAAAGCACAGCTGAAAATGGTCAATGTCATTACAATGTATAGCTCCTTACAGTTACTTTGAAGTTACCAGCAATAGTCACCATTGATTTCCAGTACTTCAGAGTGAGTATTATAAGCAAATATTCAATAACATCACACTAAAATTGTAATGAATATGAATTGACTTTAGTCATCGATGTCACTTTCATCACTTCAGGATTCATGCCATGATCAAGATGTTTCCTTGTTATTAGGAATGTGTTTCAATCACTGTCATTATTGCTATTGCAGTGAAGTTAATTTCATTACTGCAATCCCACCACTTATGTCAGAAAATTACTACTGTAAGAATGGAATCACTGCCTTTGCCTCTACGTTGCCAGTCATTGTCATCATACAGCACCAAGTACCACAATAGTACTGTGGTCAGGCATAGCACTAACAGTCACCTTAGGATAACTTGTATGTTGATACAGTGTCTTTCTTTCACTTTTGGGGTTATACATATTACTCCTGTTTCTTTGATAGTTCATCCAAGGTTAAATGAAACAAAACATGGTCTTAGCAAATCTTGCAGATATGTTTCCTAAATTGAGAGGGATTAGGGAAACTAGGAACATCCCAGGAGAAAATAGTTAAAGTTTCCTCTTTCTTTACTCCATGAACATAAGGACTAGGCAACCCATATACCGTTACTTCTTCAGAATTATATCATTTAATTTACTCAAAATTTTTATACATGCTGTGTACCTAAAGATTTAAGACCATTTTTACTATATAGGATTTAAAGCTGTGCAAAGGTAGCATTTCTGAAATATTGTAGGGTAAACCAGCTTTAGTAAGCCTGACATTTTCCTTCAAAATGGTACAGTTAATTGGAATTTGCTGTATGTAATTCAAAAGAGGTACACCTTTATATAAATAGATTTTCATTTAATAAGTGATGCACCTGACATTGAGACAGTCCAGCTGATGGGGATTTACTGTATATAGTGCTAATGAGAAACACATTTGTATGACTAGATTTTCATTTCAGAGTTGATTCATCTGTTATTTTTCTTCACTCCAGTTAATGGGGTTTGACTATATGGAGTGCTGTTGAGTTACACATTTATACAAATAGATTTCCATTTTGAAAGTGATGTACATCATATATAGAATTGTGCATGTAATGAATTTTTATTGTTCTTATATCTCCAAGCCAACTCGGTGACCCAGATATTAGATTGATGGAGCAATGCATGAGAGTATGAGCAAGAGTGACTGTTTGCAATTCAGTCTTATAGTTAGTTTTTTCATGTTCACATGTGTTTTTCTGTAACTTATTTTTTTATGGTTTTTACTTTTTTCTATTTACATATAATTATTCTGTACGTCATTTAGGAACTTTAGAGTTTTGGATGGTTTTGGGATTAATTTTTTGAAATGGTGAAATTGCATATTATGACCCTCATTATTATGATCATTACAGGATTCACACTATTGCTTTGTAAAATTCCTTTGCCTACAAATATATGTTGCCAATGTATTTGTGATAGTAATGATCTTACTGGTGTATATATTGTTTGCAAACAGTCCACGTGCAGCCTATGATCCTTATGGCATCTATTACGGCCACACAAGCCAGCCCCCATATAACTCCAGGTAAACAGTTCATATACTAGCATGTTGAAATTACAGTTTCTAGTAACTGCTCAATTAACGTTTAGTCTCATCCATCCCCCTTTTTATATTCTTACAAACCTATTGTACTTTCCTGTCTTGTAGAAGTCATGGTTTTGGAATTGTATATCCACTGTGCGTTATCATCATAACATTATTCTGCTTAGAGCAGGAATCTTATTTTCTTCCCACTGGACAGGGTTCTATGAATATCAGAGAGAGCACCTGCTCACATGGGAGTCAGTTTTTTTTTTACCACCTAAATAGGGTTTATCCACTTGGGTATTACCCTATTTGACCACCATAGTTTGTAGAAAGCCAGTTAATGCACATTCAGAGAAATCCAACAGCCACAAAATAAACTGCTGTGGCTTGTGATGTCGGGGGTTTTCACTTCATGATCTTTTCCTCTGGCCTTTCAGGTGTTGGATCTCAGTGTCTCTTTTAATTAGTTTCAGTCTGTGTTTGCTTGTCCACTTGACATTCACTTCTGTGAAGATCAGCTCATAATCCATTGTCACTAAAGGATAGGCAAAGGCTGATGATTTTCCAGGGTAACCAAGTTGAAAGGTATCAAATGTGGGGAACATTTGTGATCTCTAATGAAGTTGTTCCTTACAAAGCATAAACAGAACTTAGGTTGTTTTACAGAACCTAAGCTTGCATTGTTGACCTATTGTAACAGATCCTTGGAGTAGGTGCCTGAACATGGAACTTCAGTAAGCAAAACTTTAGTTTTTGTTGTTAGCCAAATGTAACAGATTTCTGAGTGAGTTGCAATGGAATCTTTAGTTTCTGTTCTAATCTTAATTTTAGTCAAATCTTTATTGTAGTCAAAGAGAAGCTTTGGAATATTCTTATGGACTCTTATTTTTCATTAAAGGTTCGAAGGATATTGAGTCCTTTTGGTACCCAGCCAAAAGTTTAATGTATGTTCTGTGGTTGAGGTTAAACAAACTAAGAGATAAGATCCCCTTTCCTGTCTTAGTCACATTAGGCAGAATTCTGGGATCATAAGCAAAACCTTGGGGTTTGTGAGTTGTAGTTTATTGCACATGACTGTTAGAGAATGGATGTAAGCAAATGAGGACTTTCTTCGTCTGTTCCTGGCGCTGCCTCGGGAACGTGGGAAACAAAGAACAAGTATATGGCTGACAATCCTTCCTCGCCTGAAACACATTAGTTTGTAACCTCTGTGATAGACAATATATTCAAATCAAGATTGGAATCCTGCAATTTATAGTTAAATATCGTAACTAAAAATACGAGAACATTCAAATCTTGACATTTTTAAGCTAAATCTGATAAAAATTATCTTAAAACATATTAACTCTTAAGGTACATCAGTTCTACTTATACAAGGGTTTGCTCTTGTTGGACAGGAGGGACTCAATTATTAACAGAACGCTGTCTGATGACCTGCTGGCCAGCACTGAGAAGCACGCAGCTTACATTGGGTGGTCAACGTCGTGAGCGTGATTCCACTTTGCTGAGAGAGGCAGTTAGTTAGGTGATTAGGCAATTACTTCATACTGCTGGACCAACGGAAAAAGTGCTGTGATTAGACCAGTTGAAGCTATCTACCTCCTCAATGGCAGCACCTCCCCTGATAATCATCTGAAGCATTGTCTCTCTTTAACACTGTGTGAAGCGGGGCATGAACCACTGGGGCAGTAACGGCGTTCACGAAGCGGGGACTGTGATCTGGCGACGACAGCCTCACGCCAGAAACAACCGTTGTGCGAGTCAGACAGCGTCCGAGACCCGAGCAGTGTATGTATGTGAAATTGGACACGTACCGCTGGCCCAGTGAGACGAGCGCTAGAATCTTCCTGACCACACTCTAGGGGATCAACACCGCTAGCTTGCTTACGTGTCTTCTATCTCTCGCAGTGGCGTGAGTGTTAAAGGTAACTAATGGCCTGCATATTGTCCATGAGCTCCTAAGTCGTCCCCTCAAGTGAGGAATGTAAAAGAGAGAGAGAGAGAGAGAGAGAGAGAGACAGAGAGAGAGAGAGAGAGAGACAGAGAGACTAATATCGATTTGAATTTCACGAAGGTGATGTATGATGCTCCGCCTTATCGATGCAACAAAATCATAGCATTAACGGTGAAAAGAAAAGGTTTTAGAATTTTTGTTGATCTGAATTTTAACTAATCACAAGATACTGCCGTGCACAAAGGATTCATTAAGAAACCTAAGAACCTTGCCCTAGTGTGCCATGTCTCTACGTACGACGGTGTGGTGCTGTCGCGGACCTGAGTAAGGTGAAACCCTGAGTTACAATGTGATTTAAATGCATGGGCCACAGTGGTGGGCTTCCAGTCGGTCTGGGTCAACGGAGCGGCGGCGGAAGGAGCCAAGCCATGGCTGGGGAAGGGGACCAACCTCATGCATCATGGGTTTATCTATTGACCAGACCTGCTTGCGGCCTTCTTTATAGTCCTTTTATTGGTTCTCTTGGCGGGTAATCGATGATCGTATGCAGAGAGGCGGCTGCAGCCTGGGTGGGAAAAGACGGAGGCGGTAAGGAGGAGGATGAGGTGGCTGCGGAAGAAGGGGCAGGAGGAGGAAAGGGGAAGTGCTGCCATGGGGAGGGAGGAAAAGCAGTGTGATGTTTATGAAGGAGGTGAAGGCAGAGAAGACCCGAGGCGAGAGAGAGATGCAAGGCTGCAGTGTTGAGAGGGAAGGGAGATACTAACTCAAGAAAACGTAGTAAATTAGAGGTGTGGAAAACGGAGTCTCAGCTGGAGCTAGTGTGGTATGGGATGGTGACGATGAGAATGGAAATTGGAAGTGTAAAAGAAAACCTGAATTATAGTGACACAAACGAAGATACTGGGAACAATAAAATCTTATAAGATTTGGAAGCTATTATGTGGAAACACAAGATGTTGAGTGGGAAAAGAAAGAAAAACGGTGAATACAGAATACGTAACAAGAAAAGGAAACGGAACAAGATGTCGGGATGAGACGTGTAAAGAAAGACGATAAGAAGAAAGGCACTAAAGATCATTTGGTATGAACCTCTTACACTGTGGCACCGAGAGTGAGGGAAGAGTTTAAACATTTAGCAATCAATTAATACTAGTCCTGGAGATGACACTATGCCGTTGAGTGTCGCAAAATGTTAAAAAAGCTGCAGTGATTCAAGAGCATATTAATGATACCGAAGAATATACAAGTGGTGGAACGGCGCAATTCTTCAGGTTGGTGGGAACAGTTAGGGAGAAGGTATTCAGGCAGTCAAGAGATTCAGGAAGACATTCTCTTCGAAGTGATTCACGCGAGATGGTTGGTGGTGCAAATCTGACTAGTTGGCTGATTGGAATAAACTCGGCTTGCTCGCTGCTACATACATCATTTGACTAATCATCTGTTTCCGAATCATTCGAGCAATTTGTCGATTTCTTATTCATTAAGGAACACCACCCTGGGAAAACGCAAAACTTTCTAGATCCCTACTTACACTTTGAGAGGAAAAGTAGCTTCCTTCATATACGCCAATATACAAAGATCAAAATCTCCCAAAGTTGACAGTTTTTCTTTCATAAGATGTATAAAAACGATGACAACTAATTTGTACGATACTGTATAGTAATGAACCACACAATAAGCATCAGAAGTCAAGCACAAACGTAAACGAGAAGGCGCTGAATACTGAATTATGATTTGACAGCATATGCTGCCACTCTCCCATTGGTGCAGAGCACACTTTTACAAGTGTTATGTTAGTAAAGCATTGTCAAGAACTGTAACAAGACATCAGCTGAGTAACACACAACTTTATTCGACCATGAACTTACACCAGGGAAAAAGAACGCTGTTATTCCACTAAATATAGAGGGAAACAGTTAAGTCAAGAACCTAAGGTGATCGAGACGATTTCTTAAGGCGGATATGGTGGGAAGATAAGAAGGGAAGGCGAGGCCAGTAGATGACGGACACTCAGTGTGTGTGTGTGTTTACGAAAGGGTATCTTCTCTGAAGGATACGACCATTTCCCTGGAGACGATGTAACCCTGCTTTGTGGGTAACAAATGACAAGAACAGCTTCATCACGCTTCCGCAAGGGAGATGGAGTTGCAGATGAAGAGGACCTCCTGGTTTACTGCGGTACGAAATATTTTTTTTCTTAGGTGTTAGGTCTTATCAAGAAAGTCTGGTCGACGAGTTCACGAGTTCATAGGCCACCAATATCGGTTCTGGGTTACTTGGTTTCAGAATCTCAAAATATCGAGGCTATGAAGTTTTTTGCTTCAATATTCCATGAAGGTTTCTAGTTTACAGTCCCTTGGCTTGAGGTTAGATTGTTGAGTTATAGCTTCCGAGTCCTTTTCTTATTTTGACTTTTGTAGTGTTTTGAAACCTTTTGCCTTCATCCTGCACACAGAATAATTGATTACGCTGAGTATATCTTCCTACTCACAATCAATTGTTCGAGGAGTATCCAGCAAGAAAAAGAATACTTGCACACACACCACACAGTACAAGAGAGCGCTTGACCTACAAAGGAGTTAGCATGATAATATCCACCGAACCTTAAACATATCGACTCACCTAGGTGTGGAATGGCTCAGAAATAAGCAAAGTTCCCGAGTTAGTTTAATGAACTCTTAAATGAAGTCAAGATCCATTAATGGTACATTTCCCAAACTTCGTTTGAAGAAACGCTGATGATATATTTGTCTCACAAGTATTACTTGGCTGCAGTTCAGTGCAATTTAGACTTCATTTTCAATGTTACACATGATTTGTTCTCCTATGGCATGATTTGTCTCTCCGTTTCCAGTGAGTATATGTCATCATTTGATTCCTTGATGACTGAGTTTTCCTCTCGTCCTCTTTGTTGCAATCAGTGTTTTAGTTTTTGGTCAAAATTGTCTTTTTCTGAAATACGAATTATCTCAATGAGTCTCCATGAATGCGAATAATGATTCCGTACTCCTAAATATCCATATTTGCATACTATACTTAATTCATATCGTATATTTATTTGATTTTAGCATATATCGTTCAATACATTTCAGGGAAAGAATCCATATCATCCTCAAACGATTCCTACAATTCTATTTCTCCTTTATCAGAGTAAGTGATCTAACTGTGCTTTCATAATCATGACCATCTTTAATGTTACAAGTGCGAATCAGAACCATGAATTACTTCCTGAAATCAAAATTTTAACACGAGAGAATTTTCACCGGATTTTACTTCTGACAATTTCATGCCACAGTTTGACTCATGATATGTGCATGCAGCAAGCATCTTGTTATCTGTTCTCGAGTCTTTAAATACCTAGCGTTCTCCATTAATAATTTGAGTGTTGTGAAATTGTTCTTGATTTTTCTGAAGATAAGACATGATTTCAATGTGTTATTTCCTGAATAGTGGCTTCGGTACCACAAACGAAGTCAGTGAGAACCACTCCATAGAAGTGAGGTGGAAATGAATCACAAACCATCCTGTAGTATATCACACATGCTATGAACTGGTATCTACTAATGATAAATGATGATTGAAGTTATGAACCTTCTCCAAAGCCAGTTGTATCATGTACCGTTCCTCTCGAGTCAGGAAACGGCATCCTGTGAGGAAATATCTTTATCATTTTTTGTGGGAGTGAGGACTCAGGCTGGGATGAGACTGAGCAGCGCATATCTTTACACCATGAGTATTTTCTCTTCATTGCTATCAACTTTATCAATTATACTAAGCTCACACCTGCATTATTGTCTCAATTATGTGGCACTTGCAAAGAAAATTATTCGTTAATAGTTTCTTACTGGAAACCTACTGATATCCGAAAATCTTTTATCTTGTTCGAATGATTAAATATTACCATGAACTTTCCTT
>JAUUDW010649269.1:0-10683 GCA_032361385.1 Panulirus guttatus | reverse complement strand
GTCTCCCGCTTATCCTTGTTCCCTCCACCTCTGATGCATATATCCTCTTTGTTAACCTTTCCTCACTCATTCCCTCCAAATGTCCAAAACATTTCAACACACACTCTTCTGCTCTCTCAACTACACTCTTTTTATCACCACACATCTTTCTTACCCTTTCATTACTTACATGATAAAACCACCTCACACCACATAATGTACTCAAACATTTCATTTCCAACACATCCACCCTCCTCCTCACAAACCTATCTATAGCCCATGCCTCACAACCATATAATATTGCTGAACTACTATTCCTTCAAACATACCCATTTTTGCTCTCTGAGATAGCGTTCTCTCTTTCACACATTCTTCATCGCTCCCACAACCTTTGCCCCTCCCACATATATTTGCATTACTTCTAATATGAAAAAAATCACAGCACAAAAAGATAAAACATAAAATTCAAAGCAGAAAGTGTTGGGTAGGCTTATCCATAAACAACATATCTGTGGTTACCACCATAATGTGGCAGCTGATATTCAAGGTGTCTTCAGGTGCACTGACTTTCAAGAAACAACAAAGTACTTATGATTCTTAACATATGACATGATTAGAAGAAAATGGTACAAGTCCAACACTTCCAGAAGCCTTGTAAAAGGGTAAAAACAGTTGACAGCTGTAGAACAATGATCAAAAAGTTTACATAACATGTACAAGTAAATCTCTGAATGTGTCTGGCATGCTACTAGATAGCAGTTGGTTGGTAGCCAACAACCAGGGAGGTATATTACCAGCAATACCCACATGGTTATCAGGATTGTTTGTGACAGCTACATAGTGATCCAGCACTTCAGCAGTTGTCACATTGTACCACTTTGACCCAGGTGGCTGTCTTTTCTTTCTGCATACCTACTCGTAGACTACTGGCATTCTGTCGATAAACGTACAATCTCTCCTTGTCACACATAACACTTAGCAACACTCAACTTACACAGCTCATTCTTAGGAACTCTGGATTTTCCTGTGATGAGTGCTATGTGCTAGCCCTGCCTTTTGGCCAAATGGTAGGAGCAATAGATAGATGTAGTAGGTAGGAACATTTAGGAACAATTAGGTAGGAGCCTCTGCAAATGCTGTCAGTTTAATAACATCTGGGATCCACTGACCCTGGGAAATGTTAAAGTTATTTGACTTACTAATATATGCAGATTCAATTATTTTTCTTTTATAACTACAGTTTGACTCAAATACTATATAGGCATTATTCCAATTTACACTGTGGTTTTCTTTGCTAACATGATTAAAGATTGCTGAGTTTGATCATATCTGCTAGTGGCCTGTTAAGGGTAAGGCATTAAAGGCTCAGAAGCAGCACTAGTTATGGAGACTCTGTTGCTGTGGCCACCCCCTTGAGGGAGTTCCAGAAGGGAAGAGGCATTAGAGATATAGAGAGATAGATATATAGATAGACAGATTGCCACTGCTCACCATATCACCTCCACTCCATAACTTTACAGACCTAAGATGATTACTCATGGGTCAGTAGATTGCTATGAACAAACACCAGGTAGTTTCACAAGCATTATAATGGTCAAAGGTGAAACTTCATTGAAACTCTTTTTGTGGGAGGAAGGCGAAACACAGTTCTAAACACCAACAGAGCAAGAATTTGCTTGTAAGTGAAAAATACACAGTTGAAGGATTTTCAGTATTCATTAATTTGGAATCTGAGCTCTCTACAGGCTTTTATTTACATTATCAAACTATTTTTTCTAAATTTCTCAACAATGCATAACAGTTATAGACACAGATTACAGTACAGTATTGAAAACTGTAATTAATCCTGGCAAATGGATTTCATGCTTGTTCACAAGTATATAAACAAAAATTTTTTTTAAGAAAATATAAGAATTCAGAATAAATCGTATTCTGAATTTTTTCCTCAGAAAATTTAGACTGAGGAAAGTGAGGCTTTGAAATTTGTACTATTTCCATCCTCATTAATGAAAATCTACTCTAAAAACAGGTTTCAGAATGATTAATGTATAGTATAACAAGAATTTTGGCTTATTAATCATTAATGAAGTTGTACAAATAGTACAATTATTCATTACCTTCATATATGTTGCTAAAGTGTCTGTACTGGAGACATAACTAAGATTAACTGTGAAGTACACATGTATTCTCAAAGAAATCTTAACATATACTAATTCCTCAATATTAGTAGGGATCACTGGGAAGCTTAAAGCCCACTAAGTCAGCAGTTTCTTTTACTGTTCTCTCACCACGACCATGATATTCAGCGTGTAGCTTCAAATACCTGTAATGAAGATCATATACAATACTTAGAATTACATGTAAAATCATCATTTGCTTAATGATCCTTTCTCTCTAACTAAGCACTGACTGAAGTTACTTTAAGTAAAAATTCTTTAAAATGGCTTTGATGAAGATCAAGTTTTCAGAACAATATATATAGTAAAAGAAAACTGCCTCTTCCATGCATATCATGTGGTTGTAGTTACGACCTGGGAACACCACAGAGACATACAGTATGCTAAAGAAGAAATATATCTCCAGCACCTTTTCCACAACATGAAGTCTTTTTCTTTAGATATTTCTATACTTTACCAAACTAGGGGTTCAAAACATCATTCAGTGCAAAATAAACTTAAACCCCTCATTTTTCCCCATATATTTAGCCACTCATGTTACCCTTTTAATCATTAACTTTTTAGATATTTCATCTGCTGGGATACACCACATCCTTTTTAATGGTGACGACTCATACTGAATTATTTAACAAATCAGCAAATATGCGTTGTGGGCTAGCAACCAGTAGTATATGATACAAGGGAATGGCATACTTCTAACAAGCTGATACTCACATACAAGTAGATGCAGGCATATAAATTGACTAACTTTCTCCATATTTCTCTTACACCTTTCTAATATATGTTTCAGATTCAATCTTTCCCTTCTTTCAAGAAAAATTTCATGGCTCTGGAGAAGGTAAACTAATCACTACCACATATATGCTCTTTACATGCTCATTACTTATCCTAAAAGATACCATGTGATTCCTATGGAAACTATTCAGATGAATGATATCTTTGGAACACAATAAACCTATAACCAAATCCTGTCTACATAAAATCCTGTAAGTTTCTTCAAATGCCCTTTAACTTACATTGTCTGTCAAAAATTCTGTGTTTGGCTGCTACCTAACTCACGTGATTCATTTCCTCAAGTTATTCAGAATACCATATACCTCTTGCAAACCTATTTTTCATGCCAATCTGCCATTTCCCACTTTAGTGAGGTAATGCCATGAACAGACAAAACAATGTCCTCTTTTGCCCTTATCCACTCTCTATGAGTCATGTAAAAATCATCAAAACCAGAAACCACCAACCACAGCCACAACCATAGCCAATCCCCACAGACCACCTCCATGGTTTCTCCACAGCCTTTCATATGCTGACGACAGCCCATTGCATCCCACATACCACATCAATCTGGTCTACTCTATCCCATATAAGCCTTTCACCCTACTGAATGTTCAGGCCTAGACACTTCAGAGCCTCTTTCACACCATCCTTCTATCTCCTCAATTTTCCCCTTCCTTTTACTCCCTCCACTTTTGCCATACAGATCCTCATTGTCAGTCTTTTTTCATTCATTCTCTCCATATGTCGAAACTATTTCAGCACATCCTGGTCAGCTCTCTCATTCAGACTGTGCTCACTCTCACACTGTATTTCTTATACAATCAACCTTCTTCACATGAGATGCTGTCCTCAGATGTTTCATTTCCAACACATCCATCCTCTATGATTCAGGGACAAAGACTCGCATCTCAGGGCTACTACACCTTCAAAACATTTCCATCTTTGCCTTGCAAAATCTATCTGCTAAAATACTTCTCTTAATGCACCAACAACTTCAGATTATTGCATAATCTACCTGCTAAAATAATTCTCTTAAGGCACCAATAACTTCAGGTTAAATTCCTTCCCAGTTTTGAAAAAAGAGTGGCAAGTATCTACAGTAGCACATTATACACTTTTTTTTATATTGGAGGCTTCAGACACGAAGAAAAGTCCACATCAAGACCAGGCCTTAACTGAAACAGAGAGGATTATGGAATGGAAAAAGAAGAGGCAAGGGAAAGTGTTTAGGAATTTGGGAGGAAGTGAAAAACCTGTCTTTTAAAATGTGCAGTCATAGTTATTTAGAAAGGCATGAGCAAGCAGGGAGTTCCAAAGCTTGGAAGTGTAGGGAAAGACACAATTATCAATATGGCCCGTCCTTGAGCTGCCAATGGCCACAGTAATCATGCGATACAGCAGCTTGCCAAGTATTGCGTGATCTTGCTGGTGGTGGGGGAACACATGTAGCCAGCTGTAAATGGTGGACTCATGCCATGTCAACACTGGCCCTATAATGTACTGTACTCTTTCAGAGAAATCAACATCTGATAATATGCAAACTGATACAACCTATGCAAAAGTTGGAAAACAGGCATTATACATCCTAGCTGGGGAAAAGAAATGTCTAAAGTGAAAGAGCTAATTCTTAAGATTACTAGTCAAAAATTCATTTGGAGTGAAATTATCTCTTAAACAATATAACCTGTGTTCAGCCTAATGAAACATGAACCTGAAAGGAAAACTTATGAAAAGAAATTACAGCGGTTCTATCCATACAGCCTTGGAATACAGTCCATATTGAGTAGCTCTCCTGCCCTCCCTGTGACTTGCAAAAGACAATCAAAAGAGATTGGTTGAAATCTGGGGTCAAAGTAAGGCAAACACTTATTCCACCTTCAGATGCAAGAGGCTTCGGATTTCAGCAGTGTGCCTGCAGCTGCTTAAAACAAGCACTGTACATTCAGACAACTGGAAGGAATGTAAAAGAAATATGTGAACAGTTAAATGATTGATGCATGATTTTAATCATGGTAACAACTTTTCTGTTAAGAATGAATTTAAGTTAAAGTTAAAAATCAATGAATTATTCTCATGGAAAAAGTTAAAGGTGTGAGACAACTTGATGGAGGATCCAGGTGGTTATTCCATACTCTTTAACATTCATATAGTGCAAAGTCTTTAATGAGCTACCTCGGGAAGTGGTTACCTGAAAAATAATAAGGTAAAATGTTGTAAATAGAATTTCTAACCTTCTGCTAGATTCCCAATATGTGGCACATGTTTGGGCAAGGAAAGCCATCTCCTCCTGCTCACGACAATATTGCTGATCAGTGATGGCATTGTGGCGATACTGGTTCATTATATATAAATATGCAGGGGAGTATCTCACATTCTCATGTTCTGGTATAGATTGGCGCAATTCTCGGATAAGACTTCGCATGATACGTATCTTTGATACTGAAGATGCCATTTCTGAAATGAGAATGCTTTGATGATATAAGGTCCTTATCCTCATCATGAAGTTCTCTTACTAAAACTCCTCACTACATACATAATGGTTTTCCTTTTCCTACATCTTTTTTTACTTTGGGGGCTCCAGTCACAGACAAAAGTCCAAATCAAGATTGGGCCTTAAATGAAACACAGAGAGGTCAATGAAAGGGAAGGAAGGTAGTAGTTGGTAGGCAGCCACCGACCATGGAGGTATATTACTGGTACTACCCAACTAGGTATCAGAGGGTTAGTGATGGCTGCGTAGATAGCCAGCACTTCAGTGGTTGTCAGGTTGCACTCCTTAAAATCAGTGCTGCATCTGCTTCTGTATTCTCTAAACATTACACTAGCATTGCATAACGAAATCACATTAATCACCAAATCACACAATATCGAAAGATAACAGCGATGCAGAGCGAAACTAAACTTTTATCCTCTAAACACTGCACTAGCACAACAGAACACTGTGTTCAAAGGTTATTACGATGCTGATCTGAACCCATGTAAGAACTCTACCTAGAGATGCATATCCTAATATTTAGCGATGGCTGCAGGTGTAACATTTCAAGCAAAATGAATCCATTGATAACATATTCGTCGATAATGATGTATCACCGCAACCCTAAGTAAATTAAGAGCTCACGCACCCGTAACCTTACAGCTAGAACTACGGTATCTGTCACGCAGCCACGACCTTGCCTTGGATTGCCACTGAACGCAGACACTCAAGAACCTACACAGCCATATCCCCATCTGTTGTGTTTATTTCTAATAAACAAGTATCCTGTATAAACGCCACTGTTCATGAGTATATCAGTACACAATAAACACTTACTCTTCTGCAACTTCCTAGATATACATCGCTTTGATTGAGACCGTTGGCCTGAGAAATTACCCATGTACTCATGACACATAAAGCTTAAAATAATAATTTACATCATACAGTATTCTGTTGCTTCTAAAATGCACCATTCTTATATAATGATTACTTTTTCACCCTAACCATAAACCATACCGTGATGGTCTAGTCGATTGTTTACATTACACCAGGCCAGAGACCGCTGGATCAACGGAAAATGGCAATGCCGCTGTATATAATTTTTCGAAATATTTTAAGTTGAAGGGTGACGCAAATAATGAAAGTGTATGTGGTCTTAGAATTGTCTGTAATACCCGAAGAGGGTGTTCACGATTTTTCCCATCGGTGGATGTATTTTGACATTGACTGGCTTCATATGGGCCCAGGCAGCGATTAAGCCCAAACAGCCAACCAATTTATCTTATATTTGCTGTAACTAATAAGGAAAAGTGTAAAGAATGCCTGGAATGGTTGGCCATCAATTCTTTCAAAATCTAACACCGGGTTTTTCACCTTAAAATGGGGGCTTCAGCCAGGAAGCCCCCATATTGGTATTACGTACATCCAAGATATTTCAACTTCATACAGTATACTTATTTCTATAGTAAGGACAGTGCGTGAGTGGAAAGTTTTGCCAGATTCAACCCTGGCACAGGCTCTTGTCAATGACAGCCATTATTTTTTCTTTTGGTGTGAACTTGGGCACAGGTCAGGTTACTCAGGTATTTTCTTCAAAGAACATTCGCATTTAGATGGAAGCGTGTGTTGTGTATGATGTTCAAAAGACAGTAAGGCGAAAGTAACTACCAACCTCAGTCTTGGTTGAGTTTCCCTTTAGGTTCTCTCAGCACGAAGTTGTTCTGCTAACAAGAGAAGGAGGGCTGGTCGCTTGCGATATTTCTCTTTAAGGCCTGTCAACCGCCAGGGTCATTGAAAACCGTCTGAGAATCATCGAAAATACAATGAACATGTGTGAAAGATAATTCGAAGACCATGAATACTCTAATTGCCCTTGTGGCCTTTGCTATAGAAAGGCATCTACTTTGCAGCTAAGTTATGAGTGTATCCAACCTATCGGACTGAGGACGCCAGATTAGATTAAATCTGTAGCTAATGACGACCATTATCCACTTTCGGATGGACAACTCTTTTCACAATAAGTAAACAAGTCACTTCTTTCCCATACGTCTTTTCCAAGTAAGGGAAGGGACCATATATGGAAAAAGAACATATATGGTCTTAAAATTATCTTGAACACCTAATGAGGGCCTCTGAGAGGAAGGTGTACGGGGTACATCATACTTGGGTCCGGGAGTCCGGAGAAGGGAAGGGGGCCAGAAACTTTGTAACCCCCAGATGAAATTCCTCTCAGGGGTCCTGAACCTTAATGATGGTAATATATGCTGGTACATTAAAGAGTTGTTCTCATTAATTTGTTTTCCCATGCCTATATTGTATCTTTCATTTTGGTTACTTTACAGACCAGTGAGACAAATATATCGCCACGAGTAGGTCTACTGTTATGATGCCAACATGGTTTATTTTCCTCTGCGCCACTTTCTTACCATTGAAGTCATTCGAAATGTCGCACTCCTCCAGTTTAAGTTGAAATAGGCTTGGGATGGGGGCTAGCGTCAGATACCCTAGTTTGGGGTGAGATAAAGTTGATTAATCTTACTGCTTTAAGCCAACACATTCCGTGCATTTCAGGATGGTGATGGGTTAGTGCTCTGCGAGGATCCCGTTGGATGGATACGTGCAATCATTTTCCCGGCCCCTGAAGGAATAAGAAGGATGGTACACTAACAATTTAAACATGCACTTCTCAGATATCATAAAAGGTAATGATATTGGAGGATTTCAAGCATAAAGCAATCGGCTGGGGTAATTCAGAATCTCTTGGTGACAGAGTCATGGAGACACAAGTTCTTGGAGTGTATACAGGAAAATTCTCTCTCTATACCAGCATGTCAGCAAGCACACTTCAGTATTACTTAGGTGTTACTAGATCTTATTTTCAGTCATAGTAACTTGGACATTGAAAATATTATATACGACAGACCAGTTGGAAAAACTGATCGTGTAATGCTAGAGTTTGATCATGTGGTAAAACCAAGACAGGAAAAAAAAAGGCCAGCAATGAAACCTGACTCAAAGAAATGATCGTAAAAATTATACAGATTTCAACTATTTGTGTGGCAACGAAAATTGGTGGAGAATTCTCTGACATTTTTCAAGGAAGCTGTAGGAACACACGGGTGCCTCTAACCTCATAGTATAGATGGGCAAGGTGAAAGAAGGAGGTGTGGTTCAAAGAGGGATGGAGCGTAGCTGTGAGCTGCAACAAAGATACGGATGATGCCTCAAGCCAGCCAGAGGTTGAAAGGCATAAAAGAGACAGAAACTAGAATGGCAGGATAAGTAAGGAGGAACAAAGAAACTTTGAGAAGAATAGAGAATGCAGATCATCTAATAAAAATCAATAAATTCATCAGGAATGAATGATCTAAACACACAAACAAACAAAACTAAAGGAAAACAAGGCAAAGGGAATGAGAAGGAAGATGGTATAAGGATACGTGAGGAACTGAATGACGAAGCTTAAAAGTGTTTTCACATTGGATGACACTATAGTCTCTCTACCCCCGAGTGGGATGGTATGGTGACAAGGTATATTTAGGCGCGCATCCACGATTTGGTGAGTGTGGGGTGGCGTCCGGCACGTATTATGAACTACATATGATGATGAGAGACTCAGGGCGTATTATGAACTACATATGATGATGAGAGACTCAGGGTGAAGGGAAGAACACATTTGTATCTCATGGAGCAGAGCGTTTCCATTTCAAGATGTCAGAACCCTATTATTTCTCAGACTCACGTGGAACTGCATACAGCCCTTATATAAGAATTACTACTATAACTGACAACCATTATTTCTAGATCGAAATAGATCTACGATAATTGATAACATAAGACAGGTGATAGCTGTGACCAGAAGTGTATTGTTTGACGAGGCAGATTAATATGCTGCGTTAGATAGATAGCTGTTCCATCGGCTAAAAGGAAGAATAATAATCATAAGATTATATATATAAATCATCATTGATAGCGAGTATGTTTATCGTGGGCTGCATTAGGCAGAGAGAGAGAGAGAGAGAGAGAGGGGGGGGGGGACTGACCCCCACCTCCCCCTGGATACGCCCCAAGTGGGGATATGCGTGTATTAGTATCTATGTATTATGGGGAAGGAATGTGCACTCATGTAATGTGGGATGGGAATGTGCATACATTAGTACCCATGTAGTATGGGGTAGGAATGTAAAATTACATTAGTACCCATGTAGTATAGGTGGTAATTTGATGACATTAGTACCCATGTAGTATAGGTGGGAATGTTGATGACATTATTACCCATGTAGTATGGAGTAGGAATGTGCAAACATCAGAACCCATGTAGCATGGGGCACTAATGTGAGTACATCATCACCCACGTAGTATTGGGGTGTGAACGGTACATGCAGTAGTACCCATGTTGCAGGAATGTAAATACATCAGTACCCATGTAGTATGGGGTAGAGATGTGCTTACATTAGAACCCTCGTAGAATGGGGTAGAGATGTGCTTGCATTAGAACCCATGTAGAATGGGGTGTGAGTCATGCAAGCAGTAACACCCATGCAGCATGGGCTGTGAATGGCATACACACGCATTAGTACCGATGTAGCATACATCATTACCCATGTTGGATGGCGTCAATACACACTGTACAAAGGACTACCGGACATATAAATTTTGGTGTTGTGACCGACAATGTACATAAATACATGTGAAGAAGTAAGAGGTTCTGCTAAAGATTTTCGTTCACCTAATTTAGCGATAGCTTGGTTATGCTAGGCTGGCCTCCGAAGCCAAGCGCGCTCTGGGAATGCCCCGTCGTCCTTAATATAACACTGGTATACTGAATCAACTCGCAGGATTTCGTTAAATCGTAAAGTGATGTAGTTATAATCAAGCAAAAAAAATCATCATTCAGCTGGGCATTGTACGACTGCATATCTGTCAGGTTGGCCGAGTGGTCTAAGGCGCCAGATTTAAGCTCTGGTACTCGTAAGAGTGCGTGGGTTCGAACCCCACACCTGACATAAGTTGAAGAAGCTATTTTGGCGAGTTATTAATTTCCACTGCTTAGAAAGGATGATGACGTCTTCTGCAAAGAAGTTTATGGGTGTGAAAACTTCCTTGTGATACTGAGAGACAGTTGCACTTCATATTTTCTCTTAAACGTTGTCTAAGAATTACTGCTATAACTTCCTTTGCCCAGATCCCATGGGAAATAAAGAATCCAATAACACTTGCAGTTTAGCATAGTAAATATAAACAATTGCATTCTTACCAATCGTATTATATATATAT
>JAUUDW010649258.1:0-10683 GCA_032361385.1 Panulirus guttatus | reverse complement strand
AACTTCTACAACGGCAACCAGATATTCCCTGCCTACGTAGCCGATGAGCGTACACTCGTGCTGGCTCATCCCCGAGAACCTATCAATAGTGCGGATAAGACAACACTGACCATCTGTCATATGAACACCAAAAGACAACAACGTCATTATGATAACATGACCCTAGACCCAAGTCAACTCAAGAAAACTAATGACATCTACAGGTATTCATGCCTAGCTGAGGAATACAGCCTTCACAACATTGCTGTCATCACCTCACAATTTAAAAGATTAACAGTGCGCTTGAAAGTATGTGTTCCTGAGCAATATGCTTTGTATCAGCACTCAGGGAATCTAACCAAAGACATCTTAATGAAAAAAAAATGAAAATTAATGGTGACATAAGAAATCTGATGGTCACAGAAGGTCTCTCGATACGAAAATTTTCCCCTGTTTGCATCAAGCAGGTGAACTCATGCATAACTCTCAGCCTCTGCGGCCAACCAGCACCTCCCAATCAAGGACAAATAAAGCACGCGAGACATACCCAACAGCCAATGGAAGATTACCTTCCTCAGTTCGCCAACTCTCATATCTTCCCACTCAGCACAAGAACCATCCATCGCTTCGCTCATTACCCAATCCATTCACATATCACCCACAGTTCACACGCTAGCCAACCAGCCTTAGGACGAGATGAACGTAGTGTACTGAGCTCCTTTTGTGCTGGCCTTAGGGCAAATCACAGTTCAACTTTGTCGATGCTGGTGGTAGCGAGGGGTGGGGTTGCCAGACATGCTTTGTTTACCACGCAGCGGGGTTGAGATGCATGAACCTAATTTCAACCTGTGGATGTGACTCCACTTTTCACTACCTTCCACTTCGCGGGGAGAGGCAGAGTAGCCACGGGGGGTGGAACAGATCCGGAACGGACTGCACAGGAGCTCCCGGAGTGGACTGGGGACCCAACTGGAGTGCTTACTCCTGTAGCTGTCCACCCTCTTTAATTCCCTTTCACCGGGCGAAAGACCCGACCGGGCACGGTTATTCGTCCCTAGCTCCCCGTGTGTAAATCATGCAGCGTGGTGGTGACCGCTGAGGTTGGCAACAGACACACCAAACGTTTCGGAACCAGCATGCGAGTCGTGATTGTTCGGTTTCATTCTGTCTAATGGGTGTAGCCCTAGACAATGGAGAGGGCTCTTCAACAGTCTTCCTCACACACAAAAGAGAGAGTCAAGCCGCGCAAAAGCAAACTGAAGGTCACGATCTAATGTCAAAAGATGTTATAGAGGAGAATCCGGATACATGCCTCTAAGGGAGCGTATATCGAAAGAATCACGTGGGCCACATTCTCTGTGCTTAGCTGAACGTGAAATTTCCCCGGCTCATTGAAACAAAAGCCTCTTACATCACTAACTGAGAACATCTCGACAAGTGAAACAATTAATGAACTGAAGGAAGCATACTTTAGGGTGGTCATCCTCCCTTGAATAAGGGCTAAGAAATCAATAACCAAGGAGAAAGCTGAAGACACAGCTGAGGAAATGCGTGTCATGAATAGTTGGGCCTGCTTGAATTCATCCTCATACCCAAAATCCCCACTATGCCAACAAGAGGATTTCAGGGAATTGCCATGGTTCAAAAAAAGCTAATGACGGAGGTCTGTGCCTATTCCACTATCACAATCCCAAGTTAAGTATAACATACGGAATTTCATCAAATAATTCCCATGCCAGACCTGCTGCAAGTATCATATCTAAAACAATCACTAAACAAAGACCATAAATGCTGTTCCGAATGCGGTCACAGTGGTTGCTGTAACTAAGCTACAGCAAATGACCGCAAACAGCCTGTGGATGCGACAAGATATGCTTAAAAAAATGCCATATTCAACCTTTATCATTTATATAATGGCCACAATAATCCATGCGCATATTTTACATATCGCTAAGCTGAGCTCTTCCAGGAAAGCAGTCAGAGAGCTATTGGAAATCAATGACCTTCCTGACATGATGTTCTCAGACGGTTCACCTGACCTGGAGAGCTTGTGAATTCTAACAAAAGGAGAGAAGGATACAGACGACACTTGCTTGGCCAATCCAGGTCTCCAATGTGAAGATCCAGCCACAGTCGAACCACTCGATGAGGACATAAAGGAGGACACATAAACTATACACATAAAAGAATCCCTGACCAAAGAATCCAGACACAAAGGGTGCATCACCTTAGTCAAATCACACAGGATGGTCCTTTCCCCCACTCACTGCCTAAAGCGCTATCTAACCTGCACCAGCCTGACAATCAGATTCCAAACACATCACCACATCATAGTCTCGGCATAGAAACCAGTCAACGAAATAAAAGGAGAGAGCAGGATCCCATGATGGAGATGGAGTAGCAACAAACAAAAATATCGAACGCAAAATAACTGACAAGGGAAAAATTCATGGCAACAGAGCTTACAATTACCATCTGACCTATCACTGTAGCCACATAATCGCCTCTTACCCAGACATCCATATCTAGCTTTAGCCGACATAAAGAAGCTAGCGAGACTACCTACTGGCACGCTTAATTTAAGCACCTTAAATTCACGGAATGCCTTACTGACTGGGACATGGAAATAATAATGCAGTAGGCTACTCATCTTACCTTCTAATGAGCCAGGAATATGTTATACAACTCGGGCATGACTTTCCAGCATTCATGAATGCAGGACGGAAATGGCAAGGCAGACACCATCCTTACTAACAGACACCATCATTCAAATCTGTTGACGAGACCAGGACCAGTGAGCACGAGCGACCACTACCACAATCTCCCCACCAAACTAGCAATATTCTCAACATCAGCACAGTTCCCTGTGCAGCCCAGACTAGGCTTCAGCCGTGTGGATGCGGGCAGCGTTGAACCTGAACTTTAAACCTACGAAAACTATAATGATAAAGACGTAGACACCATAAAGCACGACTGTAAATTATTTGCTTCGACGAAATCACACTAGAAATGCAATATCACACGCCAAGGACAACTAAAGACAACAGCCATGCAGCAGCTCCGTCAAGGATATACACAGAGGGAGAGACGCATCTCGAAGACAAGTGGATGAGTCCATTCTCCGGGCTCGATACCTCCCCTCCTCCCCACACAACAAAAGACCCACCCTTCGCTTCACTCATCATCCAATCACAGTGATAAAGACAGACACAGAAGCCGATATCTTTCCGCCTGAAGGTATGGGAAAAGATTCCTTAAATATTCCAGTCCTATGTTATGTGTTCACTGTCGTTAACTTTGAAAAATAAAATGAACGTAATAGGATTAATTTTCAGTTCCCCAGAAGACATTAGAGCAATTACAAGAAACACTGAACAAACAGCAAGGAAAGCTCAGGTGTGTTAAATATGCTATGGTTTTTAACATGATATATGGTAAGAAGAATATACTACTCAAAAAACACACAAACACACCTGGCTTAGGCTGGCGTGTGTGTGTGTGTGTGTGTGTATATATCAGAGAAAGACAGTATGTATACATAAGACGAGGAGACAAAGCAACACAAACATAAAACTCTCTCCCCGTAAAACACAAATAGAACTCACGGGATGGTAAAAGCACATATATAAAACATGTACATATTTCCCTTCATAACGCAGTGCTAAATGAGTCTTTTTTGTTTGCATACTCAATGAAGAGTACGTCAACTGATTATCTTTTGCAGCCAAATCACTGTAAAAAAGTGAAGCATCCCTTTACGTCTATTCCATAAAATAGCATCACTCACCATCTTTTCCATGATAAAAATCACGTAAACAATCCATTCCATATAGTTCTATATCAACACTTTCCTGTTATTACTGAAAGAATGATTATATTCTCAAAGACTCAACAAACAGATAATGTATCTGCTTTTCAAATTCGTCCTCTAATCATCCTCAAATTAGTCATTCAACGGCTGATGGCCTCTTAAGGTTGGCAGCTCCAACGACGGCTTAATTGGGCTTTTGTATTCGGTTGCCTGCGTAAATGTGCCAGGAGAGGCTGATAAAACTTTGCCTGAGGAATTGAATCAGTATTTCGGTAAAATATTCTACTATTTCATCAATAGTGATGAAATAAACTGTGATCTACGTAACGAGGAGACAGTCTGTTGAACAGTCCCTATCAAGACGATATCAACCCGATTAAAAAGGGAGAAAGTGTGAAGGAGAGTTAATGGGCAAGGGGTTCATTTCGAGTTGCGCTAAACAAGCACATTCATTTTTGGTGAAAAGAAAAAATATATAAACTGTGACAGTGCAATAACATATTTAGACTGCAATACCATTTAGCGTGCAACAACAGCCCAATTTTCCAAACTCCGTGGTCTACTAGTTGCTATTACGAGCTATGAAACTAGGCTTCGCTCGATAATCATGGCTGGGAAGTTGGCCAACAGTCAACCTCTCTGTCCATCTCCTTTGAGGCTGGTATATGAATGGATGGATACCTTATGCTAATGTGGGGTCCTATTCTCCTGATTGGTGCCTTACTATATCTAAATCCTTTCCTCTAATAAAGGATAACCAGGTATTCAACTAAACTATTCTTGAGCCGATCTGTAGTGATGAGCAAGAACGCAGTTTCACACCTCATGCTATACCAATGTTTAACAATAACTCATCACACACAGTCAAATACCCTAATCATCTGCTGGTTCTTGGGTAGGGAATATTACCACCTCACTTCATTTGATTAATTTGAGTTTCGAATACTCGGAGACAAGGCAAGGCAAGGTCAGTGAACCTCTAGATCTTTGAATTAAGAAAGAAATTTATGCTCATTCAGGCAAAATGGTATTAGTTCTGGATGTCAAAATCAATGTCATTTCAGTAACCTTAAAACATACAATTTACCGTCAACTTACGCGCGATGGAAAACATAACTATTTCCTTTTCATACAGAGGAAATCAATCGACATTGTCAATCCAGTCCATTCCGGAATAAATGAAAGGACCAAGCGATAATTTTCCACTCACCAACCAAAACCAGTTACCTCATGCTTGGAGTTATATAGAAAAAGAAAAAAGGAAAACAAGTGAATCTACACAGCTTGCCAACCCAAAATCAACAATATTTTACTTTTGCTATTCTAACCTTAACATTAGTGGACAGGTGGCCAGCAACCAGGTTTGTTCGAATTTTTGTAAAAATGTAAAATCCGGCAGGGATTTACACTATTTCCATAGCTTACAGCACGTTGTTTGTTAGACTAATTCAGTATTTATAATTCTTTCCGTTACCACAGTTGATGAGGTTATACATATCCAACTGTGTACTAACCTCTTCGGTCCTCAACCGCTAAAATATTACGAATCATAAAAATCGTTTGTGGACTAATACGTTCAATTCAGGGTTAGACACCTATAGTTACCTAGAAGGCCTATTTCTATTTTATGATAGTAACAGACGTGGCTTGGGCAAAGCGGGCTTACTTGACGTCTTCCTGACGAAGACCTTCCAGCCAGCTGGAGGAGCGTATCAAGACACGCTCTGGATGGTTCAGACCTGGAGGTTAATCAGTAATTTTTGGACAAAAACTGACAAAAAAAAAAGCTAGCAATTCCGTGGGGTGCAATTCATGTACATAAACTTTCAAGGAAGGGGGTTTCGGATAGGCAGAAAACCTCTGTAAATAAATCCCTAAATGACTCTTTAATTATACAGATTCTGATTCCGTTGTGAAATCTGACTTTATGCTAACGTAGTAAGCCTGAAGTGGTAAAGAATGTTTATTAATGTTACTTTGGAAAAGCATAGTAACTAGGGTAATGACAAATAAGGTTTCGTGAGATTACGATAAGCATTAGAATCAACTAAAACCTTACGAATGGTTTTTCAGAAAACAATGAAACAAAAATAACCTAGAAACATGGAATAGAAAACATACATAAATCCATCATTTCAGCGCAGCGGAGATTACTAAGAAATCTGTCAACAACCCTTAAAGACAAAGATGTAGCTTCTTCAGCTCTTAAACAATCTAATTCAGACATACAAACTGAACAAAAATGTGTCAATGCATTTATTACGCTTTCTTACTCAGTTCCAAATCAGAGATTCTTACTAAAGATTCCTTAGCAACCTGACAAACACCTATTCTGTAGATTAAGGACGTACCCAATTTAGATAATGTACCACTCAGAGTTAAGAACATACTGGGCTCGAAAACATTAAGGTTTTACAGAAGTTAAGAATCACATAAAAGACGTCTTGAATCAGCCGATTTGCCGTACTTACATCACAGGACTCAGTAATGAGCTTAAATGCTTCGATATCATTAGAGAATGAACTGCAGATCGAGAAAATCATGCATGTAATGCCAGAAATACCAAAAAAAAAGAAATACAATAATGACTGTAGTACCGAAATTCGACTTGGAATCGTTTGACGCAATTTAACCTTGAGTGGAACAAACGTCGGTAAGAGACGCTCTGTTCAGAATACAGTTCCATCAACCCTAACAGCTGGGATACTTTACAGACTTTTACAGTTACATAAGGTTACACTTTGATGTCACTCTGTAACGCGTGAACAGCATATATAACTGCAATGAAGAAACTGCAACAATGTTACACCAGTCGAGGTTGATGAGTGGACATATATATAGCATTCAGACATCATATAATGCTAAGGAATGTATCATTCAATCGTCCAGACGTCATCTGTTGCTAAGAAGTCAATCATCTTACGACATGTTGCCTGAGGAAAAATTCATATCATCTAAGGTCAGCAGGTGCAAGTAGTGACCGTGGTTGGTCAGTCTACCATAGTAAGTCATGGTGTTGGTGCCGGTTGGTGATGGTCAAGGAAGGTTACGTTTATCACTGTGTGAGCTCAAGTCATGACCTGGGAGTGATGCTGTGAGCCTATAGTGAGGGAGACAGAGTACGTGTGTGTGTATGTGTATCCTGTCATACGGTCAGACTTTACATAGGGACCAATCATGAAAAACAGCCAGTGAGTAAATAAAATAGTTACATTCATTTCAGTCATATACGTGAAATGAAAATATGTCAAACATGCATAACAAAAACATCCCCTGTGTTGTTACCTGCGACTCCCAAAGCTTTCACAATCACAGTTAATAATCTTCTATAATGTAAATCATTGGTTATCCTTTGGGACTGAAAAATAATAAAATTCTTGGTCAACTTAAGTGTTTTTTTTTCTTTTTTAAGATATCATTACACCTGCATGACGTGAGTGGCAACTGCCACCGCCAGCTGATATGGTCCCTGAACCCTCAGTGTCAGCCGGCAGGGAAGAGAAAACTACATGCGGTGTCTTGCGACCCTCCTCAACGGACCTTGGTGTGCAGGCTTTTCGCGAGCTCGTCGGTGCTGACGACAAACGCCTTATCGGCCGTGTCGCTCACCGTGGTCGCAGCCACGACCTCTGCACCTTTGTCGGTCACCGTGGCCACGGGAGAGGGAGCCGCGACTGTGGCGGACATGACCCATGTCAGGGACATGCACACGAGAGTGCAGCAGGTGATCCAGAGCAGGAAGCCGCCCATGACCATGGCGTTCAGGACGCTCGACCTCCTGGGCGTCACACCGGTGCGAGCGACTACTAACGCTAGCTGCACTGTAGTGCATGTTGGAATAATTGATAAAAGTAAGGAGATTATAACACACCAAGCACGCAGAGGAGGAGGAGGAGGTCAAAACACCATCCCTGCGTCACACCAGAAAAGACAGACAGACGCCTCAAAAGGTTTGTATTCCAACCCAGCCGATGGAGAAACTATCCACGGGACACTGTACCTGGAAAGCTCCCTCGACGTCGTCGTCGACCTTCATGAAGGTGGAGCCCACGTGCACGAGCCGACCTACGTCCCTTTCCGACATAATGGCCATGGCGGGCTTGCGCCCTGGGCGAGTAGGAATGAAGATGGAACAGTCTTCCTCATCTCGCCTGTAGGAGAGGGGTTTTTCGACGGAGCTGTATTCCGGGGGCAGGGGTTCGGTGACCATGGACATGGCAAAGCTCTCGTCGGTGCACTGCGCGAGGAAGGCGTGCTCCTCGTCCTCGCCAACCTTCTTGAAGGTGGAGCCCTTCTTCAGGAGCCGGTTCATGTCCTTCTCCGACATGGTGGCAGTGGCGGGGGTGTGCCCATCGCGAGTGGGGAAGAAGATCACGCAGTCCTCATAGGGAAGGGACGCTTTGTCCACAGCGCCAGCAAGAGTGCTCAGAGACAACAGAAGCAAGCACAGAAAGATTTCCATTTGTTTGATCATTTTCTTGACACAGACGTTTAATGTCACCTGGTCGTCATAAGACGATGATGAAAAGGATGTTGTTGGCCGAGGAGGGGAGGAGGTGACAAGTGAAGGCTGAGGGAATAGGGGTGGGAATGAGGGAGGACCAAGTGTAGGGGAGATGGAATAGTGAAGGCCGGGTTGTATGGTGTTGAGATGTAATGTGACGGCAGCTGTGAAGTCTTTTTGTGCTGTTATGTCATATGGCTCCCCGATAAACATTGTCATAGTGCCATGCGCAGGACAACTTAGTGTAGATGGTTATCATTTAGCGTTAAGCCATGTAAGGACAACTTTTCGTTGCATTATCATGAGGTGAGAGGCAGGATAGTGCCACAATTCAAACGTTCCTAGGCTACACAATGGTAAGGCGTTATACTTATGGTGGAAGGATACGTTGTATTGTAGTTTCCTATGGTTGTTATGGCATATACTGTCAGTGTTCTAAGTTAACAAGCGGCGTGACTGGGAACTGACTGAGTGGCGGATCGGATGTTGTAGTGATGATGGCGAAGGTGACGCTGAGTGCAGTGAGGGTGCTGGGGTGAGGAAGATTGTGAATGGTAAGGGAGATGACAGTTAGGGAGGGGGCTAATGTTGGAAGACACTGAAGGTCATGTTGAGGGCGGTGATGAAGGCGAGTATGAGATAGATGGTTCTGGATGATGATGTTGGTGGTGGAAAGAGAGACAGAGAAAGCTTTCACGACACAGGCAGCTTGTGGGGCTCTGCCTCATTCTGCCTGATCATTACATGGTGTGATACGCAGAGCAATAAACATCAATATTTCTGAAGACAATTAATGCACTCCAAAGAGTTTTCGTCAAGAAGTGCGACCCATGAAACGTACATAAGAGTAACAAATGTATCCATTCACCATGCCTGTCTGTATGTGAAGTCATTACCACCCTCATATGCCTTCCACGTCTTCTGTTACCCAGCGTAACCGATGCATCTCTCATGTGGTGACGGACTATTGCTCCGGGTACATAAGCAAACCGTGTGATTCAAAAGTCTTATGTTCTTTTAAGGTATTACTTTCATTTTCTCGGGCTTGAAAAATGTATTCAAGGTATAGTCACTGTTGACCGTAGACGCCTTAGAACAAGATATTTGGAAACATCTTCTCAGATACTTTGCCGAAAGAACATAGCTTTTCAGTTACATCATAGACGGTAGGTCAAATCTTCAAGATGAAAGTATTTTCACATCCTTGTAGGTAAACATTTCTTTACCAAGAGGGGCACTGAACACTGAAGTAAACTGACTGGTAGATGACGTATACCAAAACAATACTAATATTCTAGCGAATAATACATGATTAAATCTAACTAGTTGATCATCACTTGATAGATGAAGGAAGATTTCGAATCAGTTTGCAGTCAGCATTCCTTGGTATTCTATTCTACCTGTCGGAACAGAATTCACTAGAAAGAACAGCACTTGCGAGCGCATGTAATGTGTCTTCCGCCACATTCACCTCGTATATGTTTGTGGCGAGACTCATCCTGAGAGAATAATGCACTTACTAAGTATCAGCAACGTTTCATGAAATGGGCTAGTTAAGAATGGGCAACGGAACCAAAATGTGCATCAGATCCTTACAGAATATCGAAAACAAGTCCGACTCTTTTAAGTTTTATTTAATCGTTGCGTGGGACTTGCTGAAACGTATATCTATGCAGTTTCATCACTATACGTTGAAAAGCCAAGGAATTAGTGGCAATGTGATTCAATATTTTGGTAACTTTCGACCTCTCTAGGAGGCTACAAATGATAAAGTTACAAACCTTATATCAGCGTTCTTCGGCAGCATGTGGAGAGAGAGAGAGAGAAAGACCTTTGTTCCACATTTTCAAGCATTTGGCTGAAATATGGACAAGTAGCAATGATGGCCAAAGAGTACAAAACTGTTTTTCTTTTGTGAAATTAAATTTGAATGATAGCAATGAGGATCATATCACCAATTTAATATCTTATATAATGCAAGACTCGGACAAAAAAAAGGAAAAAATACTAAATTTCATGAACAGTGGCCGAAGGAAGGCCAAGTCTATCTATCTGTCAGTTTCATTATTCTATACCCAATTTTATGTAGGATATTAGGTATCAAAGCCTCCGGAACATCACTCATGCACATCCTCAACCCGGATTCAGTGTGTTTAAGTAAAACATAGACTTCACGTCTTACGAATCTGCTTCTTACTGTTTTTCATCCCTGTACATCCAAAATGAATTGACTCAAAACACAAATGTATCCAGTACTCTGTACTGGGCATATGGAATGATATATATATATATTTAATACTCCGTTTCAAATGAGCGGTTAGCGTCCCTGACCGTGACGCATGCACGGGTCGCCCAGGGTCGAGCGCATAGGTTCGAATCCTGGTTGCGG
>JAUUDW010649257.1:7868-18123 GCA_032361385.1 Panulirus guttatus | reverse complement strand
AAATGAATTACAAAGACAAGCCTCCAACCACAATGACATTTATCAATTATGTTATGAACTACTTTTAACAATCTTAGGTTAAGTAAGCATACAAGATTCAAACACTTGAACTTCTCTCATTGTCATCAGTATCATATATTAAACTTTCCAAACAAGCACTGAACACTATGGTCCAAGTTAAAAAGCTTCTACCCTAAACATTACTGAGTAATTATTTCTTTTCAAACAACAGTGAGGATGACTTTGTCACTAGTTTAAAATACGACTCCTTGCATGACTAACACAATCCCTACCTATGCATTAATGATATTCTTGTAGTAAGGGCAGCAAAGCTTGAGGCAATTGTGTTTATCTCAACCTGTTGGGCACTATGAGAAGGCACACTGTAGAAGTAGTCGCAGCGGAACAGCCCTAGGGATACCCACTGTAAAGAGCACCAGGGTATTTATGTTAACCAATCTGTAAACATGACTCCATATAGCAGACTTGAGCAAAGCAGAGGCAAAAATAGACTGTGAGGAAACAAAAGGCCCAAAGAGTTACATACCTTCATTGTAAACCTAGTCAACAGATGAATATTGCAGGATTTATCTTGAAATAATGTTAACTGAAGCTGAAGGATATGGAGATATCATAAATGTAAACTACAACAATGCTCTGCCGATTTACATACAGCACTCATCTTTCCACTTTAGTCGAGACTCGTACAACCTTTACTAAGCAAACTTCATTCATTCTGAAAAAGTTAATTTAAACCATCTCGGACAGCAATGATACTATGAAAGCAAAATCATGATGCTGCAAACAAGTACGCCAAGACTTATATATATCTGTCCTAAGCTCTTAGATTTTCTTCTTTTACAGGAAACTGTACCGTATCTTTTCCAAATCTATATGGGCTCAGCAAAGGATATACCAGAGTTCTAATATCTTGCACAAAACATCATTCAAGACTTTAAATCATATTATACACCCCAAAAACATAGCTGAGTGGTGTCCATAACCACAAGAAACAATAAATCAATGGAAGTTAGCCATTTACAAACCATATAAATAATATGGCTGCTTTCAGCAATCAAAAGGTACTTATCTAAACTATACAAAACAATGGAGTGATTTGAACAACAGCAAGTACCTTCAGCACATTCAGTTAAGGTTTACATTAGTGTCTCAGGCAGAAACATTTTCTGAACCACATGGTGGATTAAGGATACTGATACACTTAATTAAACAGTCTATCTACATATGCTCTGAAGGCCACCCACTTGCTCTATGCTTAGACAAGAGGGTTCTATAGTTATCACATCAACTTAAAATATGGGCTACCAGCCAAGAAAAAACTGCTGATGAGCACAAAATGGACTTAGAAAAAAGAGTTTTTTTCTTCTGACAGTAAATAAAAAATGATCATTTATGAATTATCAACTATCAATAGTTAATTATCAAATTATTCTATATTTCAGATCCCCCACATCCATCCTTACTGACCATCACCAACTATAACCATTATAAAAGCCCCAAAATCCATGGGGAAGATTAGGAACATCAATTCTCTTTAATCACTCATATACATTCTTAAACAATACCCAGTATGCTGAAGTGAAACATGAACTTTCACATTCATTTATGTGCTTCTATCTTTCCTGTTTTTTTTTGCCTATCAAGTTCATCTATCAAGCTAGACAAATATCTAATGTCACATCATCTCCGTACACAAAATAATTCCTTTGCATATGATCCCAAATCTTTTTCAGGCATTCTTAACAGAAAAACAACTAACCATAATCAAACTTTCACAGCATCTGTTGACCTTTTTCAAGGCTGACCACTCTTCCTTTTACCTTCAGTTACAAGACATCTTTTCACCAACTTATCATTTGCTATGTATTTAAGAGACTTTAATCAATGCAACTTTCTCATGATTTCTGCACACTACATGCCCTTCTCACTTTTTCTTTACCATGACTATCCTCCCAAATCTAAATAATGCAAGTTATCCATCTCAATTGTTTTCATCACTGACCTACTTTGACAAATATATATTTTTTTCATATTAGATTGCCTTTTCCTGCACTAATGAGGTAGTAACAGGATACAGACGAAGAAAGACACATCCGTTTACACACAAATATATAATAATATCATTTTTATTCATACACATTTGCCATTTCCCATGTTAGCGAGGGAGTGTTAAGAACAGAGGATTGAGCCTTAGAAGGAAAATCCTCACTTGGCACCCTTCTCTGTTCCTTCTTTTGGAAAAGTAAAAACAGGAGGGGAGGATTTCCAGCCCACCGCTACCTCCCATTTAAGTCGCCTTTTATGACATGCAGGGATTAAATGGAAAGTATTCTTTCTCCCCTATCCCCAGGGATACCACATTACAAAAACAGATTGTATTCCCAGGATTTCATCCTTTTCAACCACCAAAATGTTTGTGGGGCCAGCTTATGTTCAATGAGATCCAACAACAATACAGCAACCTGCCCAAGCCTATGAGGATAACAGTGCAGCAGAGGGGTGATGCTTCTCAGGCAATAACCCTCGTCACTCACAAACCTCTGCAGTCCATACCTAGTCCTGTTGCTGTCAAGAATGAAGAAATCACCTTTAAATATGGAAAGAGGGCAAAGCAGGGAGAGCAATATTAATGAATGCTTATAATGATATGCCTCTGGTAATCATTCTTCAGTGGAAAGATCACAAGAAAAATCCAAGGCCAAAATTTAAGAAAAAACCTTAGTGACAATCTGGCCTTTGCTCTTGATCATCCTCTAATGAGAGCAGCATACACAGAACCATGAAAGGAAGGTCAAGCAAATCGAGGCAAAAGCACTATCAACTACAAGTGTTTGTTGAATGCAACGGCAAGAGCAGCTTGCTCTTGGTGTGAGGTGAGAACCAACTTCTTGATCCGAAATGAAATGCTCCATGGACAAGTGCTCACTCTAATGCTCAGAGGGCTCTGTCCAGAGATGAGTAATTATATACATTCTATGCCCATGCGAGTAATCTATCTTGCCATTACATATCAAATCCTTCGCTTAGATACCAGAAATTCTACCTAACAAGAAATCTACAATTGTGTAAGGACAAAAACTAAGATTTTCCAAGCATAAATGCCCTCCACAATGCATCCACAGATGCTTTACCTGCATGCAAATGTAATAAAACGCAATGCCCGTATATCCACTGTTCCTGTGGAGCTGCTGGAGTCATATATTCTCCATAGCATCCCTATACTTTTCTCTTAGATCTATTGTAATTTCAATCTCAAGCATAAACAAAACTTACTTTAGTCTCTTGTATAAGAAAAAATTTCCAATCATACATCACTAGATATCTTCAAACAAAAGTAAGGAAAAAGTCTGTTAGGGGACAACTCCAGAATGTGAGCAAAAGCTGTTTAAGAAATGAAGAGCACTTCCCCCTCCCTTGAGTTATAAAGGAGAAGCATTAATTTCCCTGAATGCTGTCATAGAAGATTTATAAATACGAGTAATCTCTGCAAGACAGTACCACACTCAGATGAAAGGAGGCTTTCTCTTGAACTTCTTTCTCAACAAAGTTCATTCAAAAGCAGTTTACCTTCTCAATTGGCTCTCTCTTACTTTTGAACACAACTCTTGTCTTTTTGCCACAAGATGTTTCTTTCTCTCCCCTTCTTCTACAGGTCTTACTTTGGCTTTCATTCTTAAATGATGGCTGCATTTAACCCTCTTACTCTGTGTCACACAGAATACAACAGATATTGTGAAAGCAGTGGTAACTCAAGGATAAACAAATTCACTGTCTCCTTTCCCTCCAATACTAGACTGCAGAATTCTTTACTCCCTGAAATTTTTCCTAGCTCCTACAACCCATCTTTCTATAAAAAGTAGGTCTGTCAATACTTGAAGAATGTGAGACACTTCTGCATTCCTCTCATCAGGCTCAACCATGATGTTGGCACCTTTGCCATTAACTGGTACCTTTTCGTAAATTAAAAGTCTCTTGATGCATCATGTAGGAACAATAAATATCCAACCTAATATAGCAAAGCTAGACATCAGTAAACAAAATTTGGAGGCATTCATATGGGCATTTGCAGAATGTAGAATCCAGCTGTACCTGGTAGCCTGAGCTCTGGGGCAATACTATTAGCAATCCACCATGTAAAAAAAAAATCATCAGTAAGCTGCAGAACTGGTGCTTAGAATTCAAAATTCAGGACCTACTTCAGGTGAGGCAGTATGCTTGTGTAACATGGGTACTCAAGAGCTTGAGCTAACAAGCTATGAAAAAAGTGATCTCACTTTGATGCATAATTTAACTCCCATTTTCAAACAAGTACGTAAGATGAAATAAGAGAGGAAAACTCTTGGTGTGTGCTTAAATTTCAAAGATCAACAAAACAGGAAACCTCATAAAATCTGATAGAAATCCAACATGTTTTACGTAAATGGTAAAAGCAGAGTTATGGGACACATCAAGATTGGCTTGGAGTAGAGATGCATGCTTTAGCTTCATCTTCAATCTTGAACTGGTCGTAGACGAGACAAACAACCAAAAAATTTTTAATCTTTATCCATAAAGATTCAGCAAAACCAATGACTGGACTATGTTCCATGAGATAAATATAAGGATGGATGAACAGATGAGTGATTTTAGCCCTGGTTATAAATGCGTGACAAAGATCTTATCCTGAATATCTATTTAGTTTAGAAAAATTCAGAAAAAAACAGACAAAACCCAGCCAGTGTTAAGAATATATGCCCTACTATAGTGCAAGGGACAGAAGAAAAAATCAAAGATCTGTGTGTCAAACTTGTCATTGCTATTTTCTGTCCTACCCAATAACAGTCTGAATGTTTCTTCTAATCACACCCTGAGCAAAATCAGTGTAAAGAAATGGTTGTTAATACTGCCCAAAATCTATATTAGGTACTCATGCACACAAAATGATACTGATCAGTAAAGACACACTGAATATTCTATTTGTCATTACATGAAGCCACATTATTGATACAAATGATAATGACTAATGAATGACCTTCCGCTACAAACAATGAAAACAATAATGTTGCTGAGACCCTAGGTTCAGTAATTGTGACTAGGTAAAGTCTTCTGGGATCTTTACCCTACAGCCTAGGCTTGGTCCAGGTTGTTACTAAGCAGAAACTTTTTCCCTGAAAAGGTTGTTTTTGCTAATCTGCTTAAAAACTATGCCAGTTTTTTCTTTAAGGTTTTATATGGTTCGGTATTGATGCAGTACACACAACACACAAAACACAGAGGTTATCACATAGTATGTTAAATGTCCCTTGCCATACCACATCTACCTGCAATATTCAGCTACTATCCATTAGCATTACTGCCTTACCAGTGATGTGGTACCTGTACTAGAAACAGACACAGTGGACTTATGATCTTAGGCATAGATAAAAGTTCTCTTCTATCTGGAGCTCTTGAATAGCTGTCTGAACATGTATATCCAATTTTCAATGTGAATAATGACTTACGCTAACATATTTTACAGTTGTACTGACATTGTTACTTACAACTCAATAACATATGATGAAATTTTTCACAACTGCACCTAAATAAAATTTGTATTTCCAATATATTTGTCTCAAAACTGCAGAATAAAACATATTTCTACTTGCAGCTTAAAAAACTAGTATCTCAAAACTATGGAATAAAACACATACTAATAAAAGTTACTTTTACTATCAAAGGTATAAACGATGTTTTCCAAAGCTATCTAGTCATCACTCATATATACAATACCTAAAATCATATTCATAATGAAAAATAAGAAACTTTGACAGTACATTCATCCATAAAAGCAAGATATACTAGTTACACTAAATTACGCTAATGAAGTCTGTTAACCAAATCTAGTTTCCCCCACTACTAAGCATGCTTCCTATGATAATTGATGTGGTTATGATGCACGATGTACAAGATCTAAACCATTTACCAATTTCTGGCAAGATGAGGACAGACAAAATATACTATAATGAAACTAATATCCATTCAGCTTCAGAGGCACATGTACATGTTTACTCAAGATACATCTTACAATACCTTGAATCTGCTGGCTACAACGGTTATTTGAGTTTGTACTTACCAGATTTACCATCAATAGTAACTGCAGCCCATGTCTCTCATACTTGCAGATGAAACAAGAACTATGATACAAACTTTCAGATGAACAACATGCAAAGGTATCTATAATTTACTGGCACTATTACTGTCTACAGTATACCTCCCTTATACTCCTTGCCTTGAAACAAATTTCCAATGGTATGTACCCGTGTTTTACATAAAAGATGTTTCTGATAAACTCATGTCTCTTCTCTGAAGCAAAAGGGGATACCGTAACAATCTCCTGGGAAAGTATTCTTCAAACAAATATAATGGGGGCAAATGCTTGGATGAGGCTCTGTCAACCATCAAGGCAGTTGAAAAAAAGAAGTTTGGTCATTTCTGAGAGGAGGAGGAGGAGGAGGTAGCATATGGAAAAAGAATAGAAAACAGGAATATGACAATATGAAAGGAAGAACTGAAATGGGATGATACTGAGAGGAATGGGGTTGAAAGAGTGCTTAACTAGCTATGAGTACCTATGATGAAGTTCTGTCTGAGACAGGGTGAGTGCTCTGCATCCACCACTTAACACAACTGGATGATGATGCAATGATGCTGTTGTTTTCTTCTATTGTGTTGTGACAATTGTATTAATACTTGGGTGACCCAGAACTTTTCTAAGCCAGCTGTCAGGTTCCCTTCTGAAGGCTTTGATGCTCACTCCTGCCACATTTCTTTCTTCTCTAGATAAAGCACTGAACAGTTGCTTCATTTTTCTTACATGGCTCTTGCAGACTTTTGTGTGGTGACTGCAATACCATCTAATTGTACTTTTGCATGCTTGGTCAGTAATTATACAATGACAATGCACCCAATTATGTTTCATATATATACAATGAACATTTTCATAATCTCTCAGTAATTCCAATTTGTACCCATCTTTTCGTGCTGAAAAAGTAGTGTGTTCTACATTCACAAATGCTCTATCGTTTGAACTTCCTTTAAAATTAAGAAGCCTTTTAAACATCTGAATACTGCTGGCAATCAAAATTTTGTTGTTTAGTCTATTTCAACCATCCATAACCTTTACATTAAAACAGCACTTCTTTAAGTCCTTTAGAACAAGCTTTTCTTTCTTTGCTTCTTGCCATGGCCTCTAGGTACTCTGGCACAGCATCTCATCAAGAATTGTTCATTATTAACGCCATCCAAATGATCTAGGAACTCAAAAGTTATCAGCCACCCCTCTCACTTCCCTCCTCCATGGTAGCCAAATATGTAGCCTTCAGCCTCTCATTGTAGGTAAGTTCTCTTTATTGAGGTACCACCTCTGCAGCCCACTTAGATCTTTGGGCTTCTTAGATGCATAAACTAAAGAGGTGTAATCAATATATGTTAAGGAACAGTTCCCACACATTTCTTTATCTTTATACTTAAATGTTATTCTACCATTATTCTGCAGAGAGTTTGCCTCTTTTGGAGTCTCTTAATGTGCAATTCTGGCTTTATGTAAGCACAAAACTGACCCCTACAGCTCTTTGACACAGATTCCTACTGCTTATTTCCTATTGGTGACCATTACATTGTGACCTTTTTGCACCACGTCTCATCCTCATTACAATACTTAGCACCTATTTGGCTTGGGTTTCATAAGCCATGCATACATCAGGCCAACTTTGGAATTTGTCCAGACACATCCACATACACACCAGTAAGCTGATGAAATCATCATTATTGTTTACTTCCCACACGACCATGGCATCACCTGTAAAACATGTTTAGGTAAGAGTCTAATCCATCAAGCATGCTGTTTTACAAATACTAAAAATAACCTTGGAACCAAAACCAAGCTCTACAGCATATCACAGATAATCCCAGCCCATTTGAAAAAGGCTTTTCTAAAGAACATTCTTTAATCAAAGAGAAAAGTATTCTTAGTCTTCATCCCCTATCAATCATTACTTTCTCTTCACCTCTTTTCTCTCTTCTATGACATTATTTCTATGTCAGTATTCATCAAGGTCTCATCTTCTTTCTTACTTATTGCTGCTCTAATCTTCTTTTACCACTCCCTTCTGTTCATCCACTGTTATCTTGATCTCTGGTGTACATAGAACTGGGAGTTAAAGAAAAAATAATAAGCAAAAAAAGATAAAGAAAAAGGAGAGTAAACACAAAAAAGAAAAGGAAATGGGGCAAGGCAGTCTCTTTTCTTCAAAGGAGAGATAAAATGAGATGATGTGTTTTCTTCTTTACAATACATGAAAGAAAATTTCAACAATAGGTCTTAAAAAATGTCATTCAACAGCTGGGTAAGATGAATTTGAATAGAGATAACCATTTTTAAAATAAACAGTAAACATGCCCAATACAAGTTCTTGTTTCAAGACCGGAGTAAGGAAAAAAAGAAAAAACTCTTGGTGGACAGTTACCAACTACAATTCAAATACATATCATTAAATGCAAGATGAGCCTGAATGTTAAACAGTTAACTAATGACAAATATAAAATCTGAGATGACAATGTTGTGGTTGATTTTCAGTTTAATATATAGTATGTAGAAAAATTACAATATCTTTTTCCATCATAAAACTATCTCAAAAGTAATGCAAGAACGAAACACAGATCAACACGAAAACGTATATGAAACAGAAGTTTAGTCCTGCACTGGTGGTATTGGACTCCACCTGCTTGTGGCTGCACTGAGAGTGAAGGGTCACCTTCAGTGAGGTTGTATCACTGTTACTGGGCAAAAAAGGGTACAGTATCATAAAGGAACTTCTCATTCTTAGGAAGTCCATAATTTTCTTGCTACTGATTGTAGCACAGCCTTAAGCTGTACAAGCCCCATATAAGGGGATTCTGGGGTTATGTAATTAATCAAATTCGAACTGGGCACTATCAAAATTTCAAACAAGGTGGGATATTAGTAAATCTTAGCAAGGCAGGATAATTATCTAAAGGCCGTCAAAATCATGTGAAAATGTTTTGCACTCCTAACTTAAGGAATGCAAACATAATCCTGCTGCCAGGAAGAATATGAAGCTTAAAGAAAAAGCCAACCAACTTAAAGTGTGAGGGAAAGTATATGACATTCAACATGGGAGTACCACCACACAAGAAAAAAAAAACAATAAAATCTAAACCATACTTGTGGGTCCAGAAACTGGTTATCACTAATCATTCACTGAACATTTTTCAACATTAGGCTCAAGAAGACTGGTGCTACAGCAATCATGAATTATGCAACTGCTTGGTAACTCTCCATCAAGCTCATGTGTTACTGAGAAAGTTTGTTGTAAAGTCTATTGGTTAAATGTCTTGGATACTCATCTCTGCTTATGATTTGCAAGAAGCTTTCAAGTACACAAAATCCCTCTCTAATACAACCCATGAAATATTTTTGTCGTGGCCTTTGTCTACCTATGGATACTCCCGGAAATTGGTCCCATGTGGCCAAATCCTGAAGCGATGGTGTTGACCTCCACCTGGTGCCCCGTGACATAAGGAGGGGTTTGGCATAGCTCACAGCACCCAGCATGGCACTTGGTCAGCATCACATCCGACCGCACCAGGCCCAAACTCATTTCCTATGTGCAAAGGCAGTGGAGAGGAGGGCCCTAAAGCACAATGGACATTCCCCAGAAAAGCAAAATGTGCATGTGCAGACAAGGTAGAATTTTATGTGAGGTATCTCTAGGTCCAATGTTCCCATTACATTCGTAGTCTTAAAGTGGAATTCAGTTCTAAACTCAACAGAATTAATGTAACGCTCCCAGTTGCCCGTATTCTGTCTATCCAAAAACCTTGATAAAGTTGAAATACTAATTACCATCTGATCTCCACTAATTTAAATTCATTCTGGCAATCAAAACTAATTCTTAAGTTTAATTTCTTTCTTTGAGAAGCTAATACTTGAATATTCCAAAACATCAAAGAATAAACATCTTTTATGAAGTCAATCATATCACTGGAAAAACTATGGCATATTAAATTACACAATTAACATTACATACAAAACACATCAAAAATTAAGTGAATCTTCTGAGCAAACCTCTCCACTGAAAATATTCTGTAAGTTAATTTCAAAGCATATGTACATTCATATTTGCCAAAAACTTATCAAAGCAACACAAAACCTAAGCATCATCTATACAGGTTATTAAAAAAAAAAGTATAGCAC
>JAUUDW010649246.1:0-10683 GCA_032361385.1 Panulirus guttatus | reverse complement strand
ACTTCAGCAGGGCTGAAGGACAAGTTGGTTGGGATGTGAGTTTGCTTGGAGAAAAATTGGATGATGTGAAGTGTTTTAGATATCTGGGAGTGGACTTGGCAGCAAATGGAACCACGGAAACAGCAGTGAGTCTTAGGGTGCGGGAAGGGGCAATGGTTCTGGGAGCGATGGAGAATGTGTAGAAAGAGATAATGTTATCCCAAAGCAAAAACGGGCATGTTTGAAGAAACAGTAGTTCCAACAATATTATATGGGTGCGAGGCATGGGCTATAGATAGCGTTGTACGGAGAAGGGTGGATGTGTTGGAAATGAAATGTTTAAGGACAATATATGGTGTGAGATGGTTTGATCGAGTAAGTAATGTATGGGTAAGAGAGATGTGTGGTAATAAGAATATGGTTGAGAGAGCAGAAGAGGGTGTGTTGAAATGGTTTGGACATATGAAACATATAAGTGAGGAAAGGTTGACAAAGATAATATATGTGTCAGAGGTGGAGGGAAGAAAAAGAAGCAGGAGACGAAACTGGAGGTGGAAGGATGGAGTGAAAGGGATTTTGAGTGGACGGAACCTGAACATGCAGGAGGGTGAAAGGCATGCACGGAATAGAGTGAAATGGAACAATGTGGTATACTATCATCGACGTGCTGATAACGGACTGAACCAGGGTATGTGAAACATCTGGAGTAAACCATGGAAAGGTGTGTGGGCCCTGGATGTGGAAAGGGAGTTGTGGTTTCAGTGCATTACACATGACAGCTAGAGAATGAGTGTGAGCAAATGTGGCCTTTTTCGTCAGTTTTTTGTGCTACCTCTCTGATGCAGGGGGTGGCTGTTTCCTGAGGGGCAGGGTGGCATTGGGAATGGATGGTGGCGAGCAAGTATGAATATGTATATGTGTATATGCATGTGTAAGTGTATGTATGTATGTATATATGCATATATTGTTATGCATATGTATGTATTGTGCATATATGTGCATGTATGGATATATGTGTGTATATGAGTGGATGTATCTTTCTTCGTCTATTTCCTGGCATTACCTCACTGACGCGGGAAACAGTGATCAAGTACAATAATAATAAAAAATAATAAAATAGATGTATAGAAAGAGATATATAGATAGATGAGAAGGGTATTTCTAGGAAAGACTGTGCAAAGTGAGGGAGAGACTGACAGTAGACAGGATTCTGAGCTTTTTACCACCTCCACAGTGTAACCATTTTCTAACTTGATCTTGCAGTACTCAGGATATTAATGATTCAATGAGCAAACAAAAATATTTATTAATTCTATCAAAGTGCATTTACACCGAAATGTTACTAAAAATCTATTCCAAACTTGTTGTGTAAAATTTATTACATTCATTGATATCTAAATGCCTTACATCAACTTAACTACAAATACAGTGTAAGCTTTATTTCTACATTCACTGCTGAAAAGGCCTGAAGGGCACATGCTAGGTAAACCTGTACAATTATGGCAGCAAATGCCAAACTACCCCCAAAAGTATTCATCATCCCTCCCAACATCTATTTATCATGCTCTGCCAATCATGGACCTTAGAAAGATATGCAATCATCAGCCTAACAACCACCACCAGAAGGATCACAGTGAGTTTTCAAGCCACATCCTGGCTAACAAAACTGAGTAGATTAACAACTAATAAGCCTGGATCTCCAGCACCACACACTTGGTCAGGTGACAGGTAAATGCACATTCCTCAAGCTACATGTCTGAATACAGAAATTTGCATATTCACACAAAACTGGTTTTCTGCACCCAATAGCACTTATAATATACACATTAATCCATGGAAAAGACACTTATCTTACTATTAGATTATACCAATCCACTGCACTACTTTACATAAACAACATATTCTGCAAGTTAGAAAATTGGAAGTTACTGGACTGGATTCCCTCTGTGACTGACTGACACACAAAGAACTTTTTCCTCTCATACATATTTCCTATTTCTTTCAGCAATGAGGAAGCGCCATGAACAGATGACTGAGCCTTGGAGGAAAAATACCTCACTTGGCTCCTTCCTCTATTCAATCTTTTGGAAAGTAATACAGAAAGGAAAACTTTCTGGTTCCCTGCTCCTGCCCCCCTAAGTCTCTCTCTATGAAACACATAGGATACTTGGGCACAGAAATACAAACAATAAAATATTGGCTACCTTGGAGACAACAAGCAACCTTCAACAAAATAACTGTGATTAGTTATTTTCAACATGTTTGTGCTATAAAATATTTTAAGAATCAGGGCTAAAGGCTTAATTCTTTGTAACCAACTGAAAGTACAAATCTGGCAGTATTTGTATTTTCTTTTAAAAGTCGTCATGGAAAATATGATTATGGAATGGTTTGAGAGATGCAAATACAAAACCAGGTAGCACAAATTCTAGGTTACAGGAATTATATTTCACTTAGGCACCAGTTATGAACAACTGTTCTCACTGAGCCAGGCTCTAAATGAAATGTCAAAGAGAAATGAAGATAAAGAGAAGAAAAAACTTTCCCTTGTGCTCACAATCACAGTCCTGAATTCTCAGATGTATGCACATTGCTTGCTAATTTCAATTATGATAAAGTTTCTTGTATCTTTTTCTTGGTTACAGCTAACAGCAATAAATGGTTTTCCTTCATTACAAATCAGCAGCCTCTTATGGTTAAAAGACTGTTTTCAGTTAATATAAAACTTTTCTGATAAGCAAGTCAATATCTATTTATCTATATGTCTGGCACCTGTTCCCTCCAGGAACTCCCATCAAGGGGTGGCCACAGCAAAAGAGTTTCCACTTGTCCCTGTCCTTACATGCCTCCCTCGCATACACCATTCCACACATTCTTCATCTGTTTCTCTCTCTCCAGTATTCCTCCTCCCTATTTGCCCATGTCACAGGTGGTCTTCCACTCACACTAACCCCTTTAATTGTACAATCATTTACTCTCCTTGTAAACTCCCAGTCTTGCATTCTTTTCACATGCCCAAACTTCCTCAAAGTATTGTGTTACACCCGTTCTAGGAAAGGGCGTAGCTTTAGCAGGAGGATCAATGTTAAAATTACCTGCATTTTTAACAAAATTTGGGTGGATTAGGTAAAGAAAGCCTTTCATATCAACCATACTTAGCCTCAATTCAAACCCTTTGAGTTAAAAGTCTCAATTCAAACCCTTTGAGTTAAAAGTAAATATGAATTTCTACATTTATAAAAGTGCATCTTATGTTTCACTTTGCACACCCAGTTGATTTGTCAAGCCTCAATTCAAAACCTTTGAGTTAAAAGGAAATAGGAATTTCTACATTTATAAAAGTGCATCTTATGTTTTCACTTTCCACATCCAGTTGATATGTCAAGTGAGGCTACTGTCTCTATTCATATCACCTTAAATACATAACCAGTAGGTCTTTCATGGAACATGGTTCTTTGATGTGAAGTAAGATGGTATGAAATGTCATTTGGAAAAAATCAGAAACATCTGTATTAAGTTCCTTGGCCAAAGATGAAATTTTCTTCATGTTATTCATTAATTTCCATATCAAACTTGTTAATAAGGGGCCTGACTCAAGCAAATCTGAGCTAAAGTTTGGGTCACAAGCCACTCGATTCTTTGGATGCTGGAAAACAATTTGTAAAGTTTCATCAGAATTTGATCTAAACTTTATAACAACTAAAGTTAAGTTGCAGGTTAACATGTGACAGACAAAGCGACTCCTATGTGTCTGCCAAAACATGTTACCTATTTGTTTATAGTTATTATTACTTCATTCCCAATTCAGTGGGGATCATGCACATACAAAATCCAAAACCTCATTCACATGAATCCTGAAACTGAACCCTGAGTGTTAAAAGTGAAACATAATTCCAAACTTATGAAAGTTCTTACTTTTCATTTTTAACAAGTTGATTTGAAAACAGAGACCAGTCTCCACTCATACCATTTCTATACACAAAATGCTTCTATTATATCTAAGTTCTAATCATTCCTTTAACATTTTCATCAGAAATATCCCTAGCTCTAACCAATATTCACATTACATTTATCAGTGTCTTTCGCTGTCTACCTTTCCTTCTTGTCCCTTCTACTGTGCTATGTTATACCTTCTGGACCAGTTTATCATTTACCAAACATTCTATGTGATAATACCATTCTCAAAGACTTATATCCATGGGCCTTTTTTATGAATTCCTCACACCACATAAGCTTATCGGATCTTCATCCTTCTTATCCTCTAATTAAAACTATACTATGCAAACCATCCATCCCTTATTTTTAACCTGACCTATATAAACTGGGTATCAGAGCCATGTTTCAGCACTGGGATGAGTATTCCTTCATGCAAGCTTCTTGGAAATTTGTACTTAAATTTTTTCCAGTTGCTATAGCTTTCTCTGCACCTACAATTTTTCTCCCTTGCTTGACTACTTTCAACTTCAGCTTTCCCACTCTCATCCTTACTAAATTTCACTCGCATATATCTAAACACATCCACAACTTCAAGTTCTCAACCATTCAAAATTCTCTTACAATCTGACCTTTCTTCTTTTTTAAAAACTAGTGGTGTTCTGTACTTTTACTGACATTTACTTTTAGCATCCTTTTCTTACATGCATCATCAAATTGGTTGAACCACTATTCTATCCAACTTTTCCTCTAATCTAGGAAAACAGTGTCATCTGCATACAATAAAGGAGACAACTTCCATCAAGTCTCTCCTTAATCATCCCACCTAACTCTCATCCTGAACAATGTTCTACATATAAAAACATCAAATAACTAGAGTGACATTACAAACCTTGATGCACTCCTGCTCTCTCTTACTCCACTTATTTTCACACATGAACGTCTTGCAATAAAAATCTCTTATGGGCTGAATACCAAGCACATCATAAAATAAAAACTTCCCAAAGTGCATCCTGTTTCACCTTCTCATATGCCTTTTCTAAATCTGTTAATGCTGCATGCATTTTTTTCTTTAAAACATTCAACACTACAGGTTAAAACTCTCAAAACATGAACCCTTGAGATCAAGATCATGGCTTTCAGAAATTTTTTGTTTTGGTAGACTTAATAAAATTAGGTACCTTATGATAAGCCTGGTTCTTTTAATAGCTATTGCAGAAGTAAATATTTTGTGTTGTCATTAACAAATGTGAAAGAAATAATAGTGTACAAAAATTAATAATCAAGTCTGTAGAATGAAGAACGACTCATCAATATTTCCTCAGTTGCCTCTTGTGTAACTGAGCAATTTTCCCCCACACCCTTTTGGTGTTGAATGCAATGACAGTCTTTAAATCCACTAAAACAATCTTTAGTGTAGTCACATGATGCTGAACAATGCAATTCTTCAAGAACCTTGGCTTGAAAAGTCAACATTAGTTCGCATAGTAGAACCTTCTTCCTCCAACACTGCCACATATCAGTAATACTTAATCCAATGCTGTTCTCCACTACCTTCTTGCTACCACTTTCTCTGTGAAATTTCATAATTTGATCCCTTGTTTCTTCACTACCAATATTCCCAAATTTTCAAAAATCAGTACCTACTGGATTTATTTGATATGTGGTAAGCCACATTGTTTTTTTTTTTAATGTAAATGGGAAACAGAAATCCTACAGTCTGAAGCCACAATCAAAATCTGAAAAGTCAGATCCATTAGCATGATACTCCAAAAAGTCAGATCCATAAGCATGATATTCTTCTGAGACCTTCCCATGTATCAGAAACTGCATGAAACTGCCACTGCTAGATCCAAACAAAATGCTGCAATGCTACCAAAAGAGCTCCAAACACCATTTCTCTACAAGTGATCCTAAGCAACTCTGAGTGAGACAGAAGATAAACTGAGGTTAGGTACATAAAATGCAACTTTGGAACTTGGGTGTTCACAAAACAAGCAACATGTGTCCCAAGTTCCTGATGTACAAATCTCACAGGCATACTGGTGATTAATTACATTCTAATTCATCAGATTTGATAGTTTTAAAATGTCCATATGCTGCTGAAACAGTCCAATAGAAAATGGAGCAAGAGAAATGGAAAGTAAAAGCATTCAATCCGGCACAAAGGTACAAGGCATAAATGACATAAATGGATTCAGACCCTGAATTTCATTTTGAGTGATTACACTTTTTAAAGCAGCTACTAAGGGTCCTAATTACTTCTACTGATATACAGTTTGATCTGTTGACGATGTCAGAAAATTATTCTCATGCTGAAAAACAGCTTTAGAATTGTAATCTATGAAATTCACCTCAAACATCAAGTGCTATTGTGATACAACTTGCTCTACGTGAATCATAAACTTCATGAAATTAAAGTAACAATAAACTTACATACTCATAAAATACATGAAACCTAGGACACACATATTCATCATTATGAGTATGGTAAACTGAAAATTTTCAATTAAAATTAGGGGTGACAAAAAATATTTTCTTATATCTTATAATATACTGGGCAGGTGACCTAAACATCAAGCTGAAATGAAAGAAAAAAGGAACTATGAAGTGGTATTTTGCAACTGATACTCCTTTATCATATCAAACTACAGCTACAATGCCTCCCTTTTAATGTTACAATTTAACTTTTCTATTATCATGCATAGAAAACAGAAAACAAACAAAATTCTTGAAAAAACTGAAGCCAATACAGAAAAAAGCTCTCTATTAAAGCAACACCTGATATGATGATCACAGTTTCAAATTAGGATGAAAACTGAACAATAACCCTCTTGCTGTTCCATGCATCATGACATGCAACGTAGCAGACTACTACACACATCATATGATGTTCTATTGTTTCCTGCCACACCTGAAATCCTAGCTAATACTAATTCCAACAATTGCCCATAGGTGTCACTAATAGCATACTGCCAAAGCTGGAACAAATATACACCTCAGTCACCCATAGATCATCATACAAGGTGGGTGTGTCATTGTGTCATGATAACACTCATATACATCCACAGTCATATGATGAACAAGGTGCATAAAGAGGGAATCTCATATATAATGTAATTTTGAGATGAAGTAAAGCAAATAGAAATCTATATGTCTTTAGAAGGCGGAAATACCAGGAACATCACACACATTCCGTATCCATTCAACACCAACAGAGGGGAGTGTACACTTCTCTTCTAGATATTTTCTTTAATAATGTATCATATAAACATATGAGGTACAGCAAGAGCACCATCGCAAACAAATATGATCAATAGTATCTTTGAGCTTGTAAGTGTCACACTTATTTTGCAATAGGGTAGCATAACTTCTGAGGAATTGCAGTCAAGGGGTATAAGGTGAAGAAATAAATTCCAGGAAAAGGAGGATTCAAATAGGAACTCTGCTTGGACCACATTCTTCTTTCCCTAAAGGCATATGAACATGTTCTTAAAACAAATAGTTGGGCAAATACTTGTGAGACACTTACTTCAACCTGAGATTTCTTTTCATGGTAATATCCTGCAAGTATTTCTGACAGGATTCTGTAAAACATGTGTAAAGTATCAATTAACCCTCAATTGGCAAGCATTACATTTGCTAGTCTTTGATAATAAAGAATATAATAAATGAGAGGATCTCTACTAACAGCAAAATATACTGAGTGTTTAGCAAACTTACATCCCATTAAAAGTTCTATTTACAAAAATTCTTTTGTTTCGTGTTTATTAATCTGACATCTATCAATCTATTTATGTCTCTGATTAATCTGACATCTATCAATCTATTTATGTCTCTGATACACATTCCCTTTCGGAACTTCCTTCAAAGGGATGGTTACAGCAAAAGAGTCAACATCTGCCCCTGTCCTTACATCTAATATTACACTTTTATTCAAACTTTCATGTAATTACATTTACAAAAATCTTTTTCTTTTGTGGGAACATTAATTTGATATTACATTTTCATTCCAGAAAAGGAGGCTTTAATGTCATTATATGTGTGTAAAACATTTACTGTAAGCCTGGATCAATGAGTCTCAGCCAGGCCCTGACCCCACACCCATGACTCATAGTTGTAAGGAGTTTGAAGAGTTTGTATTGATTACTGCAACATAAGAATGAAAGCTATATGACCATTGGAAGTCATGTGCACCATACTGGCTATCTTGGTGGATGCCACAACTTTTTAGTAAACAATCAATCACAAAAGTGATTGTTTACTATTGCCATATATGGTTTCTAAAACTTTTTTTATTGTTTTGTTTTATCACATTGTTATTTATTTTTTGAAGGAAAATATACTTTAATTGCTCTGATTCAAGCTGCCACTTTCTATCATAAGACTGTTTGACAGTTATCACTTGCTATTACTGCCCTCAGTTCATGACAATTTACTTCTTTTTGTGGGTATATTCATTTTTTTCATGGACTGTATCAGTGAAATGCTGAATAGTGAAACACTGGATTGTGGTGCATGAGTGTATTTCCTCTGTTCCCACACTGTTAAATTGAGGAAAATATTCTTGAGCTTGTGTTTTGAGTCTAAACTCAGAAGTATAACAAAAATTGGACTAAATTCAAATAGTAGTCATTGCATGAAAATAAGGAAACTGGCTGAAACACTTAGATAAGAAGACACAAAGGTTAATGGGAAAGGGGAGAAATTAAAGGAAGAGGATAACTAAGCAGCCAAGAATCAAATGCTACACTTGGACCCAAAAATATTCCTCCTGTGCCCTGGTCATGGACATGGCTAAGGCAGCGTGCTTAAACTGTCCTGGTATTTATCATACCAAAATGAAACCTGTATGATGAGTGGAAACCTCATACGCTGGGCCCAGCAGGAAAGTGTAGAAGAAATTTTGGCATTGCTGGTATCTAAAACAGCTCAGTTTCCTGTAAATTAGGCTACGTGACATGTCATCTATTGTATTACTGCAACTATTCATCACCTAATGTTCAGTCAAGCTCATAATGTATAAAACATAATATTGACTCTGTAAACATCACTGGCTATCTAAAAGTACCTAACCCATATGCTTATCGAAGTGTGGAAATATCCAGCTCACCCTAATCTTAAGCTCCTGTATGATCAGTTAATTATAGTCATCATATGCTAACTTGGCCCATAAGCCATGCCCCTCTTCCATAGATAAGGTATCTGATTGGTTCATATACAACGTTCGTGTCGCTATCCATTTATTCACACTATGTGTGTTCACAGTTTATAATCAGGCCTGTTCTGTATAATAATGTTAAAAATTGGGAACATGAAATTTAAATGATTTTAAAGCATTAGCACTTTATATTTGCTACAAAACAAATAAGTAATGAATAGGCTTTATTCAGAAACAAAGTTGTCTTTGACTTCGACAATTTGTAATACATGTTTAACATTTTTAACATCCTCTCTAAAGTGCTAATGCCTTAATATCATTTAGATTTTTATGTTCCCAATTTTTAACATTATTATGCAGCAGAACAGGTCTGATTATAAACTGTGAACACACTTAGTGTAAATGAATGGATAGCGATACGAACATTGCATATGAACCAATCAGCTACCTCAGCTATGGAAGAGGGGCGTGGCTTCTTCGCCAACTTAGTGTACGGTGACTTTAGTGAACATGATACTCTTACTAGTGAACATGATGCTCTTGATAGTGATAGTGATTCTCTCACTAGTGAACATTATGCCCTTAGTACCTCTTGAACACTATATGGAGTCTTCGGGGGGTGTTCAACCCCACAGCCCGGGCTGAGCCCAGGCTGCTGGATTGGGTCGTTGGTCGACCAACTGTTGGAAGCCGCAGCCCTCAGGCTCACACAGCCCCCACAGCCTGGCTGGTCTGGTACGCTGAAGGTACTTGTCCAGTGCACACTTGAACTTCTCCACCGTGCATCTCACGCTGTTTTCCTTTGGTAGATAGGAAGGTGTTGAAGAGTCTTGGGCCCAGGATGTTAGTGTTCTCTTTATTCGTGCATATGGCATCTTTGGATTTCAAAGGTAGTATTTTCCAAAGTCTTCCATACCTGTTGTACCAGTAGGATGTTGTTTCAAAATGTATGGTGAGAACCATACCTTCAGAGAGTATTGCATTAGTGTTTTCAGTCGTTTCCAGAAATGTAATATCTTTACCACATCAGTATGGCCTGTGGAAATATCTCTGGACACTTTCTAGATCCGCAGTTTCTCCCGCCTTGTAGGGTGATGTTAGAACGTAGCAGTACTAAATTCGTGTAAGAACTAGTGCTTTGAATGACATTATCATTGGCTTTACTTCCCATGTCTTGAAGGTTAGCAGGATCTAGCCCGCTATCCTTCTGCCTGAGGCAGCTGTTGTAGTGACTGGTTCCCGTACCAGTGATCATGATGCTCGTATCAGCCATACCCAACCCCTGGAAGGGGGGAGAGGCAGGGTTGGGGCCAGGGGTATGAGAGGGACACCACTACAACACCGCGCCTGCCAGATTAAGGTGGGACACATCTACCAGGTGAAGGTGGGACACATCTACCAGGTGAAGGTGGGACACCGAGCAGATGAAGGTGCTGGAAGTTTCTCAGAATTCGTCCAGGTTTTGCCCAAGTTTAGGGTCAGTGAGGAACTTACTTCGCATGTGGTGCCTGGTTTGGTCTCAGACAGACAGACAGACACACACACACACACACACCCACACACACACACACACACAACCACAACCACACACACCCACACACACACACCCA
>JAUUDW010649224.1:0-10684 GCA_032361385.1 Panulirus guttatus | reverse complement strand
AGCTTTCAACCTTAACTCCAAAAGGTCAGGTCAAAAGGCCACCAATTCATCATACCCAGGGGTCGTATCACCTCCCTCAAGGGTCGTTCCCTCAAGGGCTGTGTACACACCATCCCGTTCGAGGGTCGTTCCTTCATTGCTCAAGGGCTGTGTATACCATCCCGTTCAGAGGGGAGTTAATTATCAAATTATTACCCTGTCAAATAATCTGCCTCTATGATAAAGAAATTAGCAGATAAAAATCCTAAATCATCTCCAGCTGATGTAATACGCTAATTACTGAACTATTATCTCTTTATTGTTAATCACACTTCATCATGGAGAGTAGCTACCAGTAGAAGGTGTCGATTCTGTTATACAGAGTGTGTGTGTGTGTGTGTGTGTGTGTGTGTGTGTGTGTGTGTGTGTGTGTGTTTGTGTGTGTGTGTGGGTGTGTGTGTGTGTGTGTGTGTGTGTGTGTGTGTGTGTGTGTGTGTGTGTGCGCGCGCGCGCGTTCTTGGTGTAATCATCTGTTTGTACAATACAGGGAGGGAGTTTCACACTCATGGGGCCACATCTCTCAAGTTTTATCTGTTAGCTGCCAACATTCCCCATTTCGTCATTTAACTTGTGCTCCAGTCATCCAGCAGTGCTTCCCCTTAACCTTTATAACAGGCTTTTTTCTTATCCTGTTGCTCTGCCCTCTGGCACCTCTGTCACTGCATCTCACGAAGTAGTGATCGCTGTCAGAGTTACCTTATTTAGATACCTAGTTTCCCCTCTAGATGATGACTGCACCAAGGTCTTTCACTACGTTTCATATTCACTACTTTTCATTTAATCCAGTTGATTTTCAACATTTATCTGACCAATTTTGGCGTTTGTCCAGGTCACAGTGTGAAGAGATGCGAACCTCATTATTATGCAAGTCTCTCATTGCAGGTTATTATCTGAAAACGTATTCAGGTATGGGGCTTGTTCTTCTGGCAAATCATCTGCAGCGGTCCCGAGACTGAGCCCTAAGGAACTCCAGTCGTAATCTCCACCCATTTCAAGAATGCTTCTCTAATTTGTATTCTTTGTTCCCTTTCACTAAGGGAATAGTTTAATGAGAGGAATTCCCCTAATTCGTGCTTAGAGTTTCAGCTTCTTTATCAGCCTCTAATGTGGTAGTGTCAAAGGCTTTTTGGCAGTTCAGAAATACAAATTTTGGCCATTCATTTCTTGTCTGAAATGGGAGCTAACTTTCTCAAAAAAGCCATAGGGATTTGTTACATACAACCTCTATTTCTTAAATCCAGGTTGCTTCTCTCTTTGGGAATTTCATACACTTGCTTTCTGATTATCTGTTTTACAGACCAAACTTGTTCACGAGACTGGTCTGTGTTGACAGGGAACTCGCTGTGTCCTGTTGATTTCACTGTGTCACTTGAGGGTTAATGATGAATGTAGGTTGCACACACCCTAGGTTTATTAAGAGTACAGACAGGGAAAACGATGAGCTGGGCAGACACGTCTGACCAACACCACCTCACCAGGACCTCTAGCGTGGTAACAGTCACGCGAGCTCTCCCTAGCTGAAAACAGTATTGTCAAGGTAATGCAAGTTACCACTGATGATTAATAGGCTATGCTACTAACGGTTAGTAGGCTGTTGCTACTGTACACACTGTGGTAGGGACTATAGTAACAGTTCTAATAGATAGAATACATGGCAATAGGTACATATAAGTACATGGTTAATTAGGTATACACACGTGAATAATATACATGCATGGCAGACATAGTTAATACATACAAATATATAGAGTGTATATACATGAGAGGTAGGAATCAGCATATGTGTCAGCTCACATGTCCATAGTCTGCACTTTACTGCAAATTCTGGATCAAATTTCTTAAAGACAATTGCAACGTTTGTCTTCTTCCACTCCCTTGCCACTAATCCTTGCTCTAGCGGTATACAAAGCAATATTTCAAGTGGCCTGTCGAGTGTATATATTCACATTCCTTCACCTTATATGGCAAAATTTCATAAGGGCTCTGAGCGTTATATGTATAAAGGCATTTTCAGTATTTCTCAGACCTCTTCCCCATCTCATCTCTCAGGTATTGGGGCAGTAATATCATCCTTTGTGGGAATACTCCTAATCTCACTGTTCATCTCCTCATACATTTTCATATATTCCTTAATAATTCTTCCTTCTGAATCCTTTAGTTTGATCAGCTTCTCTCTGATCGATGAATTTCTCTCGATGAATTTATGCAAACATCTCTGATTTTCTTTTGTCTTGTCCATAACATTCTTCTCCATGACTTCCCTCTTCCTGCCTCCTTATCTTCGATGATTCATTTCTTTATCTCTTATATCTTTCAAAAGCTGGATGGCTTTTATGACGCCGTGTCCCCTCTATGGTACATCATTTACCTCTTTTCTGTTCTGACATCTTTTACTGAACTATATCTCTCTGTTGTCATTTTACCCAAGAAGTAGCCACTGGTATCCATGCCATCACCCCTTCTTCATAGATTCTATAGAACTCTCTGTAGTACTGGTCTGTACTCTTGTCATGGAACTCCGGTTTCCAGTCTGCTCCTCGAATAAATGATCTAACTCTGCATAGTTACCGTGATTACATCCATCTGAGTCAGTTTTATTCTCTGATTTCCCCTTTGTGTCTTTAACCACACATTCATGAATCTGCACTACATGATTCATTCTACCGCCTGAAGTCGTGTATGTGATGCTCTCCACTTCAGAAGTATTATATGTGAAGACAAAGCCTAATAGTGATTGGTGTATCAGTCCCTCTTACTTGCGTGCTCAATGATGTGTTGATGCGGGAATTTCTGTTTAAATTCCAGGAACTGATGTCTTCAAGGCTCTAAACGAATTAAGATTCTCCCACTCTGGTTCCTTATGAAAATATCAAGACTTTACTATCCTTGAGAACTGACGGTCTCGTTGCTTCCTTCAGCAACCCGGTTTTTCCCTTCAGTATTTTTCATTACCTAATTGTTTGGTAAATTGCAATTTCTAGGAGGATTGTAAATAAAAGTTACGACTGTGCTCATCTTTCCTGTAGAAATTCTTTCCAATGTATACTGTTTGAATGAGCTGTCTAGCATCTTTTTTTTGGAATTTAATGTCATTTGTTACACAGAGGGTCAGCCTCTTTCCTCTTTATCTTCCTTATTCCTCCTCCTTACTGCTACGACCTCCTCTGGACAGATTAGACCAGATTTTATCTCTCTAGTGACTCTGGTTTCCATTATTCCCTTCCTGACTCGGTCTATGAACTCCAACTCTCTGCCGACCAGCCCGTCCCCGCATTGGTATAAATGAGGTTTAATCTACGGATGAAACCACTTCGCAAACATGGTCTCCCTGAGTTCGGGTTACGAGGGTTTCCTCTGCCCTCTGGCTCCATCTGATTCCCTTTGGCTCTGGCTCCCTCCCCCTGTCTGGATGCCTTTGTTCTCTCCCAACTTGTTATTTTCAACCAACACACACTTCCTGTGTCTGCCGGTTCTTCCAACTCCTTTTATTTTCAGACTTGCATAAGAGATGTCCAAGGTATCCAGTACCGTCTTGATGGCATCCCCTTCCTTAGCAGGTTCTTCCCTCCTTATTCAAGACATTTTTTTGTACCAGCGTAAACACCATCATCTTGCTCTGTAGTGCGTCGATGAGTTGAGGCGTGGCCCACTTGTCTATATTTCCTGCAGTTGCCTTTCTTCTCCCTCCTTGCCTATTATCTTGCTAAGCATCTGTCCTTTCATCACCGCACATTCATCTGGCCAGTCTGTGCTCTCTTGAGGCTTCCGTTAATCGCTCCTCACACTTCCCTGATTGCTGTCTTCGGGCGAGTGCACCGCAAGCCTCTCGTGTGCAAAAGTCCCCGAGGTTCTACAGCTTCGATATTCTCCCCCCATTTATTTGCAGGTATATCCACATTCCTTTGTTTTTCCAACCACGTTGTTTTGGAGATTTTAAGGAAAAAGTATGTCCGAGTAGGGACTCAGCTGAAGGTTTAGCATAGTCGAGCTACCCGTTGACGGACAGGTTCACCCTGCCCTGGTGCGGTCTACACTAATTCCTTAATATAATACGATTTACCCAACAGTCTTTATACACTCACCTTTAACCAGAGAGAATTAATGCCACTCATGCGGGCCACAATTTCAAATAAATCCCACTCTGTTTACGTATGCTTATAATCGAAACGAAAGCGGGTGGTCAGCGTGGTAACCAATTTGCGTTCATCACTTTCTATTCATTTTCATTTGATGAAGTTTTTCACAGTTTCTTCATGTATCAGAATTTTACAGTCTTTCTTTCAAATTACAAACTCACTTACGTTAGCTCTTGCCTTCTGTAAACATTCAGAATAATCTGGGTGGCGAATGTTCGTTGGTAACTCACTGGCTTGACGACAGTTGGCCGGCGTCTCCCGTAGATATTGCTTTTCTCTTTCATCTAATGCTGTCAACACCGCCGTAATTATTACGCTCCAAAAACACTTCCATGGGCCCTTTAAGTCCTTCTCCCTCCCCCTACCTACAAAATTTGTTTTTGTATGAACTTTTCTTGTATCTCCGTTTTCTTTCCCTCTGGTACTTTCCTCGTTACAGATAGTTATCAATTTACTTTCTGATTATCTTTGATAGTATTTTGCAGACCACATTCCTCAGAGATCTGGTCTATGGAACAGCACAGCTTCCCTCTAGTGACACCTTAAGGCAACATTTAAAGCTGTGTGTCAAGCGTACTGACACACCTCTTCAACACACAGGGAAAAACTTTATTACGATCATCAACCTTATAATGGAACATGGTCCTTCAGCAGCCTGTTATGTCTTCTCTAGATATCTTAATGTTATCCAAGACAATTTCCCTTTTTTATCCCTGGAATTGAGGCTATAGTGTCCTTCACTGTGGAAGAACTTCTGAACGTGTCATTTAGCTACTACTTCTCCTTTATCCCTTAGTCTGATTATCTGCTCCTTAATTGACGATTTACTCCTAATGAATTCATAGAAGTTTTGGATTACCTCCTATCTTATTTATGATATTCTTTTTCAAAGTTTCGCTCCTCCTCCTTTTTTCTCCTGCTATGCTCATTCCTTCTTGCTCTTTTATACCTTTCAAATGCTGGCTGGATTTAATGTCGCCTATATTTCCTCTACAGTCCGTCCCCTTGTTCTTTTGCCGTCTGACATCTTTTATGGAACTGCATCTCCATCTTTATTAATCGTCCCTCTGTATTTGCAGCTGGGGGTAACTATTTTCCTACTCCTTCGATATAAATTTCACAGAACCTTCCATGACAATGATCCACATTATGGTTACAGTATTCCATTTTCCAATACAGACACTCCTAAAGAAATTCTTTAGCTCTCTTTTTCCACAGTTGTATCTTCTTTCTGGGTTTTGTTTTTCCCCATTCACTACATGTTCAAAGTCAAGAATTATCTAATCGTTTTCTCGAGTTAGTTTATCATGGATGACATTATCAGTCCATGCTACTATTTGTAAAGATAAGAATCTCGTAATTAAGTTGTTAATAACCCGTCTGGTTTCTGATTCTTGAGTGCTGAGTAACAAGCTCTGACGCAGGAAATTTTCCTGTAAACACAACAAAAACTTGCGTCTCCATGACTCCATCTTCATGAGTAGCTAGACTCTCCCATTCTATCTCTTTACTAAAGAAATGTCTCATAAGGAAGTACATGTCTCAGTGCTTCATATATCATCCTGACTCGTCTTTCACTATTATCTTTGTATATTTGTTATACGCATTTACTCTTCCCGTTACATGAGGTTTGAAAGGGCCATCCTTCAATGTTTTCTGAAACCAAAGACTGTCTCTTATAAAGAGGCCAATTCCTCTCCTTTTGTCTTCTCTTTTCCACCTTGCTATCATGGATCCCTCTGGATAAAACAAGTCAGAACTAATATCTTTAGCAAGTTTGTCTCCTTTGCTCTTGCAATATCTTTTTAATTTTCCCTGACTCTGTCCTTAAATCCCAGCTCTTTTTCGTTCGTATTCTTAAACATCACTTCCAGTCTACCTTCGCATCACTGAACACTCTCGTTTCATTCTCCGTGTGTGTGCGTGTAAATGCTTGTATTTACATGTTTCCATTTATATAAGTACATTCGTGTATATGTACATAAGACCAACTGTGCTACTAGCAATCCCTGTAATCAACATAACATATGATCAATAAATATTGACATTTCCATAAAGGGTTATAACCTCCAGTCATCATATAAAGTGAACAAACTCATTTGGCCATCCGTGATATGAAAGATTCATATACGGAGTCCAAATTTCACTGATTCCCCCCAAAATCTCTTCCTGTCATTCAGTCCAATGACTTCAATAAAACTCCTAGTGAATATGATTTCTCTCTCATTCCTGATGTATCAGAATATATCTGTAAGGCTGACGTATTCATACTAAAACCCGAACAAAGTATTAAGTTTGTTACGTTAAGAAAGGAAAAGAGAAATCACATTTGGACGAATAACCAGCAGCCATTTTCGTAATTTCTCACGAGGCGACTGACTAGGTGGATGTAGACGCCATAAGATCATTATAGAAAAGGCGGAGTTTGTGTTTGTGTGTTCGTATGACGCTGCTCTGTTCTTCGGCAAAGAAACTAAAAAGCGAATTCTAGGGGAAAAGAGAGATTCGAGCGGAAAATGAAAAGAAATATTAAAATATAACCAGGCAGTAGGATTTTTTTTATATCACTAACGACCTTAAAAAAGCGAGCTCCTTTTCGGAAATAGAGAGCCGGGCTAATATTATTTAATGTTAGTCTATATCATCAAAGTGAGATTAATGCACCATGGTGCTCATTAACAGTGGAAATGTTTATCTCTAATTCTTTATTCTCAGACATCTAGTGTCAGTTACCTGCTCGACTTGACATGATTGTTTATATATTTTCTTTTAGCGCTGCTGAATGACGTGCTGCAGGCGCTTTAAGGATAATCATATCACACTTTTCATTTCCAACTTGGTAGTGACGAGAGGTGAGCTAATCCTCGTAAACGAAAGGCTCCGAATTCCACAGTTATGCCTCTTGGCAAAGAGCAAACAACGTACTACAGAGTTACTATGCACTTGGCACATGTAGGTGTAATGATGAGACCAGTTCCCATCGTACTGCCATCACACCAGCGCGGTTTGCAATTATTACAATGGGCGCCGTTGGGCTGGAAGATCGCAATATGCCGCCACGTTTGGCTGCGAGGTTAGGCGTAAACCTGACGGGGGCGGCGATGACCCTAAATGAAGGATGCAGAGCGAGACTGACCTTCGGGCGTCACCACCACCCACAGACCACACTCCCGGCGATGCGCTGGTCGCTTGAGGTCGAGTGAGTGACAATTACTCGACGAGAGTACGAGTCTGGCCGCCTTGATTAGCGAAACGAGGGACGTGCGGATACTGCAGCCACCAGCTTCACTAAGAGACAGGAAGCTTATTCCAGGTGGTCCATTACTCTTCAGTCACCTTCAAGGTTTAGCTGATGATCTTACGAGCTGGGCCTGGAAAAGCATCTCTACCAACGTCGGGACCTTCAGTCCTACATGTGATTTCCGCGTCTCCATTAGATCCCTTGCACATAATTCAACAGACGAAGGTACAACATCCATTACGCAACTGCACCAACTGCAATCAACGCGTCCGACCTGTAAACACCTTTCATTATTCATCATACGCTAATGGGGTTGGCACTGAACGGTACCAAGACCGCCTCTGGACAACGTACACAAGGTTACGGAGGCGAGGGTTCCACATAAGCAACGCGTCGGGTTCAGCCATGGAGGTGTTTTCAGCATCAGTTTGGTGTCAAAAGAAAATCAACATGCACATCTGGTGAGGTGAGTGGCGGTATCGAAAAGAGATCCTGAAGAACCTATTAGATATGTAGGGAATCATGTCAATGGTGTCTTTTTTCTTTGAGAACTATGGAATTAAACGTGACAAAGGCGAATCAGAATCCGGAGCTGTGACGTTGGAACTAGTAGTAGTTCAGGACAGGGGCCTGTCGAGTACAGCTGCGCCGGGACATAGACATTTCAAAACAACAAATGCAGTTGGAAATAATGGCCTGAAATGCAACAATAGGTGTCATGTTTTTCTATGGTTGTGCAAACAAAGTGAGATAGGCATTCATCTCCCAGCGACGGCCTGTAGGAAGCTTTCGATATTCGCCGACAATTTGACGAGTAAATAGAATTAATTTCCAAGGTGTCACACAGAGCAAAATTGATGAACGAAATATGATATCTGTTTTCTGATGTCAGGTTTGATGTGGTCCTGTTATCTGACGCGCTGAATATTAATGACATTAATTATCATCATAATGAATGGCAATAATAATGATAATGATTACAATAATAATAATAATAATAATAATAATAATAAAAATAATAAAAACGATAATAATGACAATAATAATCATAATAATGATAAGTGCAAATGGTGTCATGGATGATATAACAACAATTTTCATCTTATATCCATGACACCTGAACTTACTGTCCCTTACGATCCTTTCTCATCATGTCCGTTGCTGTTTCGTGTCTCCCTCTTTTCTGCCTTCTAACTTCGGCCCTTTTCTCATATATCTATTGCTTCTGTCATTACATTTTTAGCCATCTCTCCGCTGTAAGTTTGTTTTCCATTCTTGAATCTTTCCAGTCCTTCTCCCCTACGTGCATATTTCGCAGTATTCACAATATTTGTCACATCTCTTGCACACTTTCCATTATCTATTTTACATCATGATAAAAGTGATGCAACTTTGCACGCTGTCTCTTTACTTATAATGACCTTAACTTTCTTAACTCTCACTTATGGCCATATTCTCCAGGTTGCTGACTTCCCCGACTTTTATTCTGCTTTATGGATCGCTTTCCAGGATCCACACACACGATGTGGTAATCTGACACTTCCCTAACTAAAACCTTTCCTCTCTCGTGTTCAACATGATGTTCTGACTGATAATAGAGTCTCAACTGGAAGCTTGTTTTAGTCATGTCCACCCACTTCTTCAGCCTTCTGTCCACAGTTCATTTCATTCAAATATCTCTCAGGATCTATCTCCAGCACTTCGCTAAATACAAGAACGGATTAGTTATATGTTTAAACAAGACATGAACCTGTTTATCAAAACTCCAGAAATTTTCCCTGTTCACATTTCCCCTTCTAATTACCCCCATCTCATGTCTAATAGTGATGGATACTACTTTTGTCATTCCTCCATTCCATTGTCATTACGTTTGTCGTCAAGACTCCCCGTCTTACAAATCACCACAACACTTACTGTCATCCCTGCCATCCCCTTACAATAACCCTGTCGTCTTCTCACTGTGGAACACACACTTTAGTCTCCCTTTCGTCATCTTCAGGAACAACTCCTCCACAGACTAGGCGGCCTTGTCATTATTGATCTCGTTGTCAACTTGCCACATTTGAGCCTATCGCCAGACAGAGCTGTGACTGATCCTATCGTCAGCCCACGGTAAATGATCCTATGGTTATTGTAAATAACAGCGACATCTACTTATACTATGAGGCCATCACATCCCCTTCCTCTACCCCACGTTCTCTGTCCTATCATCATTAACTTATCGCACAAATATATTCGTCTTCCTTTTAGCCTCATCCAAAGCCTTCTACACCACAAATCTCTCACCTCAAAGTCACCTTTACTTGACTTTCCAGCGTCACTCTGAATTATGAATTAAGGATGCTTTTCCTGTCCGTCTGCAGGTAACCAAGTCATGTACCATCAGGTCTTTTGTCATCTGGCTTTCTTATGTACTCCCATGTATCTCTCAGTGTTTTCCAACTGACAAACTCGTCACAGACCAACAGATTTCCTGTTGTGTGTGTGGCTTTCCCATTCACTTCCATGTTCCGTCTAGAACACCTTCCCTTCAACCTGTGTTATTCTTCATCCCACACTCGCAACGCAGACTCTCTGACTAAAATGTTTTACCGTGTACGCAATTTCTCTTTCCATTATCCTCCATACCACTGCAGACCCAGAAGGATTCAAAGCCCTTTGGCCCATCTCATTTCCCGAGCCACAGAGAAAGGTCGTAGAAAACAGGATCCTATTGAAAATATCCTCCAGGGAAATCCTGCACAAGTAGGCTGCTCTTGTATAGGACTCGGGGCCATTGAGTTGCACCGACGTGCAATAAAAAGAAAGTATATAAACTGTATCCAGCATCAGCTGTTGGACTGGGCCGCCGGCTTCAGATCATTCAGGGTCAGTCCACGGGGTTAACATTCAGGACCAGCCCTGGAGGTACACATTCATGATCATCCCAGGACATAAAGATAAACATTCAGGACAAATCCAGTAAGTGAACATTCAGGACCCAGCCCTGGAGATAACATAAACCTTCAGGGAAAGCCCAGAAGGTAAAGAGACGTTCAGGGTCAGTCCAAAAGGTAAACATTCAACAAATATATGACACATATAACTGTACCCATGACATGAAGTAGATAAACCGCCATAATGTAATACTACTACTACTACTACACCTACTACTACTAATACTAATGATAATAATAATAATGATAAAAATAATAATAATAATAACAACAATAATAATAATAATGATAATAATAATAATAATAATAATAATAATAATAATAATAATAAT
>JAUUDW010649214.1:0-10684 GCA_032361385.1 Panulirus guttatus | reverse complement strand
AGTGTATGTGTATGTGTGTATATATGTATATGTTGGTATGTATATATATGTACTGTACATATATGTGTATGTATGTATATATGTGTATATGTGGGGAGATGGGTCTTTCTTCGTCTGTTTCCAGGAAGCAGACAAGCATGTGCATTTATGAATATACTCAGTCGTACACCCACACACAAACCCCATTTGAAAGGCCTTTAATATGCTTTTTATTTTCAGATAATCACAGCTGACCACTTCTGGCGCTGGGCACAAAATGTGATTCTTCAGGAAATTCGAGCTCAGAGATGGTACAACAATGAACCACCATATGGCCTTAAAGGGTTCCTGGATGATCGAGACAACAGGATCATGGGCTATGGAATACTACGCCAAATAAGGAGTGACCCACGTACCTGCAAGGTCATCAGACCCCTTAATCAGCTCATAAAGAGTTGTTCAGGAAGGCGGGAGATTGACAGAGAGGATACTAGGAATTTCTGTGATGGATGGTCATTTGAAGAGAAATTTCCTGGTGAATGTCACTATGATGAGTTCAGATACAGAAGTGCTGCACAGCTAGAGACATATCCACTGGAAGGAAAGTTAGGCTCTTATGGTGGCGGTGGCTATGTCATACGCTTAAATGGGCGACAAAGTGATGATTTGGACAAACTCAGGACTCTGCAAAAGATGGGATGGATTGATAGACACACACGTGCTGTGATGCTGGAGTTCTCAACCTTCAATGCTAATGTGAACCTTTTCACAACAGGCACAGTTATAGCAGAGTTCAATGAAGGTGGAGGTATGACCCCAAAATGGAGGTTTGAGCCTGTCCGACTCTTGTCACACTCTGGAGGTTTTGGATTTATCATATTGATATGTGAATGTATTTTTGTCATTGCTACTTTCCTGTTTACCCTTTGGGAGTTTTGGAAAATCAAAAAAATGAAATGTGAATATTTTGCCTCATACTGGAACATTACTGAGATCTGCATCCTTGTCACATCATACATCACCATAGGTATTTATGTTAACAGATATTTCTTGACCAAAGAGGCAATAACAAAATTCAATAATACATATGGCAATGGCTATGTGAGGTTTGACTCTGCAGTCCTTATGGATAAGATATACTTCAACCTGATAGCCATCATAGTCTTCTTCTCTACCCTCAAGCTCATAAAACTTCTCCAGTTTAACAAGAGGATGGACGTACTGGCTCTCACAATCCGTCTGTGCTGGAATGAACTCTCCGTGTTCTTCATAGCCTTTGGCATTGTTTTTTTTGCTTTCTGCTGCTTGTTTTACTTTGTATTTATTGCAGCTATAGAAGAGTTTGCCAGATTTATAACAGCAATTGAAACATGCTTCAAAATGATGCTGGGAAAGTTTGATTTTGAAGCAATGAATCAAGCCAATCCTATTTCCCCAGTATTATTCTTTGTGTTCTCTGTCATGAACAGCATGATTCTCATCAATATTATGCTCACTATCATACTTAAGGCTTTCAATGAAGTAAAAATTGACCTAGAATGCAGAAAAAACAAATATGATCTCATAGATTTTGTGTGGTCTTCAGTCCGCCAAGCCCTGAACTTAGAAAAAGCCCCAAACAACACTGTGACTCCAGATGTCGTGGATATACAACACAAAAAAAACAACCTGAGCTACTTTAATACAAATGACCTGACAGACAAGGTATGTGCTGTGCTATCAACATACATATATTGGTAAATAATCACATTAAGTGATTGTACTTAACGATAATATATACTCTCAAAACAGCTTGGAGGATATAGGTTTGCTGCTTTATACAGCATAACAGATGGGAGCACAGTTACACCAACAGTGTATCAGCACACCTAGTAATGATTTTCCTTAGGTTGGCTGTTGATCTGTCTTTCTTTCATGTTTGTTCACCAATTCCCCCATTAGGAAGATAGCATTAGAAACAGGTTGAAAAGACCTCATTCACTTGCATCCATTATCAAGTTATCATGCATGATGCAATGAAACTACAGCCCTCTATCAAAAACCAGGTCCCACAGATTTTTTCATGGTTTCCCCTGTCTGCTTCATATGCCCTGGTTCAGTCCATTGTTAGCATGTTGACCCCTGTATACCACATCACTCCAATTTACTCCATCTAATGCGCACCTGTCACCCCCCCTGCATGTTCAGGCCCTGAGCATTCAAAATCTTTTTCGCTTCATCCTTCCATCATGCAGTTATACTTCCCTTCACCATGTCTCCACTTCTGACATGTATATCTTTGTCAACCTCTCCTCATTCATTCTCTCTATATGTCAAAACCTTTTCAGTGCATCTTCATCAGTTCTCTCAACCATACTTTTCCTATTTCCACTCCTGTCTCTTAATCTATCATTACTTACTTGGTTACTTTTCCTCACACCACATACTTTCCTCAAATATTTGATTTCCATCATATCCACTGTCCTCTGTAAATTTCCATATTTAGCCCATGCCTCGCATCCATGCAACATTGTTGGGACCACACTACGTTCAAGCACACCCATTTTGAAAATACAGTGTTCCTCCTTAATCTGGCACTCTGTGGATGTCATCACTCTCATAATCACCACTTTCCTAGATGACTTATCAGGTACACTCACCAAACTTATACCTCCTCATGTACCATCTTGATTGTTCCTACAGTGTTCTATTTGTAGATTTGTATGAGATCATTAAAATTCTTTGGAGGATTATACATCATCAACACAGCTGTGCACTTCTTACAGTTACTTTCCCATCATGTATTTCTTGTTGTTTATAATGTTGATGTGGGAAAAAAGTTGGGTACATGTGATCACCGGCAAATCACTTCTGAGGTAAATTTCAACGTAACCTATAGTGCTGGTCAGCACAAAAGTCACAAAAAAAAATACCAGATTTTAGACCTGCAAATTCCATTGATCTTTGCACTGCTCTTGACAGGCAAGCCTGGGATGATGCTGTTAATGAAAAGGATATGGACATAGCTTTGAAAAGATTCAGTAATATTTTCAAAGTAGTGTATTGAACATACAGTAAGCCCTCTATTTAAGAGACCCAATATAACGGACTGGGCAAATAATAATACATTAATTAATATTCACTGAAAAAATTAAAAAATCTCAAACGCCGCAACATGTGCATTTCATATCGCACTTGTTTTTGGTAATGTGGGGTATACCCGCTTTGTTTTGGTTTTGGTCTGCCTCAAGCTATCGTGTGGTCAGGTTGTATACAGAGAATTGTGACTGTATTTATTAAATAATTTTGTAATCCTTACAATTCAAAATGGCACCAAGTAATAAAAGAGTTAAAAGAAAGTGTGTGAACTGTATATTATGTAGATTACATTCGATTTAACGGACTTTCGGCATTATTGGACATCCCCTCCCCCTTATTAGTCTGTTAAATCGAGGTATTACAGTATGTGCCAATGTGTATGTGTATGAGACAAGAATGTTTCTACACAAAGCCAAAGTGGTATAGCAATGACATAAAGAAGTGTTTACTGTCAAAGAACGTAGCACATAAGAAACACATAGAGACAAATAACTAAAAAGACAGAGTAAATTTTGTAAATCTGCGTAGAGAAACTAAGAGACATATACATCAATGCAAACATCAGTATGTAGTGTATATTGCTGAAAATTGCACAAGATACCCTAAAGAGTTTTATAGTTATGATAGAAGTAAGAGAGTCATTACTCAATCAGTTGGGCCATTGATTACAGAAAATGGTGACTTAATTTGGGACAATGAAGCCATGGCAAAGATTTTCTGTGATTTTTTTGCATCTGTATTTACTATTAAGGATACAACTCATGTCCAAAATCCAGCTCCATTGCTAAGAGAGGAAAATATTTTGCAACATATTGAAATAAAAGATGACATACAATCAGTGCTAAATGGAATGAGAGGAAATAAAACAGCAGACCTGGATAAGTTTTATCCAAGGATACCGAGAGAAGAAAACATGAGGTAGTTAAGCCCTTGGCTACTCTTTTCAATAAGTTGCTCGATTCAGTACATATTCCACAGAAATGGAAATTTGCCAATGTATCACGATAGTCAAAAAGGGTAATAAGTCACTGCCCAGCAATTATTGACTAGTTAGCTTACTGTCTGTTGCTGGTAAACTAATGGAAACTGTCATTTGCAATAAGATTGTAAACTGAACCACCATTTAATAAATGGTTCTCAGCATGGTTTTCGATGGAATCAGTCATTTGACAAATCTGCTCGATTTTTTTTATGAAATAATCAGAAAGTGTGATGAGAATAAAGAAGTTGATGTCATCTCTTAAGATTTTTGAAAAGTATTTGATCAAGTTCCACATCAAAGGTTAATAAGAAAAGTTAGGCCATATGGTATACATGGGGTTGTACTTCAAGGTCTAAGAAAGTGGCCGACTGGCCCTATATAAAGAGTAGTGATTACAGGTTAAGCCTCTGAATGGTTAGATGCGACAAGTAGTTGACACTGGGATCAGTCTAGGGACCAGTTCTCTTTCTCATATATATCAATGATATTGATAATGAGCTGCATTGTAAGATATCTAAATTTGCAAATGATTCTAAGCTGGGAACTAAATCTACAAGAGCAATTGAACATCTTCAGCTTCACACTGATGTAGAGAAACTAATGAATTAGGATAATTGGTGGCAGTTGTATTATGATGCTGATGAGTGCAAAGTTTTACCTGTCAGTGGTAAAAATGAAAACACAAGCTATAATATGAATTCTGTTGAGCCACAAAGGGTAAATGAGGAAAAGGACTTGATTGAGATAATCTATGGTGACATAAAGCCAAGTTAATAGTGCACAGAAGCAGTTAAAAAAGGGAAACAAAATTCTTGGATTGATAAGTAAGACAATTGAATTTATGTCTCAGGAATTATTCTCACTCTTTACAACTTACTGGTGCATCCCCATCTGGAATGTTGCATCCAGTTTTGGCTACCCTACTTGAGGAAGGCCATATACAGAATGGAGAGTACAGAAGCAAGCTACCAAGATGACTCCCAGCTGAAAAACGAAACCTGAGAGCCGAATAAAACAGCTGAATTTATTCAGGATAAATGGCAGTATCATGACCAATGAGGTTTGGAGGTATTGCTACCGCAGTACAAGCTAAAAAGTTGGAAAAAATGAATTTGAATTTCCATGCCATAAGGGGATAATCTAGTTTTATGGAATATCCAAGTCTCACCATGCCTTTTTGTGGTGATCTCATCATTACACCCTTTAGGGCAGAACAGAAGAGGGAGGCATTGCCCAGCTCCATTAGAGCAACAGTAGTTTTTTCTTTAAAACAAACTCTTGATTTTTTTTATTTTAAACAGACAAACATTTGAGGTGTGCAGGAGGGTATTTAGTTTTTTGAACTATTTGAGAGCCTCACCACCACCACCTCTGGAAAACACTTCACTTGAGTTTCCCTTTGCCATTGGCCTGTCAAGGGTGAGGCATACAAGGCTAAGAAGCAGCACTGGAGTCTTCTAATTATGCTGGGGGGTAAAAGAGATGAGCGATTAAAGGTGATGGCTCTGAATGCAGATGGGATGACTGGTGAAAATATTAGGAGGGAGCTTGTGGAGAACTTTTAAAGTTATAGTTTGTTGTGCTGGGAATTGGAGAAACCCATATCCTTAGGCAGGATGTATGGATTGAAAATGGAAATGATGAATGAAAGTTACTGGAGGGGATGGAGGGATGAATGGTATTGACAGAAAATGAGCAAAAATTATCAGGGAAGAGGGAAAGAAGGACGTGCAGTTGTGCTGTCACTGAGAGTGTGCTACTGAGCATAGATGGAATGGATCTAGAATAGTGTGGGTGAAAGGAAAGATTGGAATTGTGAAGCATACATGAGTATGTGCATATGAACCTGTGAATATCAAGACTGTGTGTGGTAAGGATGAAATGAAGTGTTTTTAAAGAAGTTTGAATGACTGTGTAAATGGTTTTGAGGAGAGAAAGGTGCTTGTAATGAGTTATATGAATGTGAAGGTGGTATGTGATGAAATTGGCTAGATAGTAAAATGGGGAGTTCCTGGAGTAAATGAGAATGGAAGTTATTTTGTGGATGTCTGTGCTGAGAAGGATTTATTCCTTGCAAACACCTTTTTTCAGCACAGGATGATCCACAGGCATACGTGGATGAGAAATGATGGAAGAAAAGAACAGGAGGGTATGACTGACTATGTGGCAGTGAATGAAAAAAAGGATGTGCTGGGTGCCAGATTTATGAGATCTTTCTTCAGAGACTTTGACCATTTCACAGTCCTTGTGGGGGTGAGGATTAGGGAGAAGTGGAAGTATAGTATAAGGAAGAATGGAGAGATATAAGTGTTGGCAAGTGAGAAGATGAATCAGAAAGAATGCAAGGAGGAGTATGAAAGGTGGGTTACTGAAAGTTTTGATGAAAGTGCAGTAAATGTAGGGATTCAGTCAGGTGTGAATGAGGTATTTAAAATGTTTAGAGAAAGACTTAAAAGTTTTAGAATTAGTAATTAGATATAAGGTTGTGAGATAAAAGAATAAAAGGGAGATACATGGTAGACAGACAAGATTAGAAATGCTGTGGAAGAGAAGAGAAAGGCATATAGTAGATTGCTCAAAAGGAATGTACCAGTCAAAGTTCAGCAAAGGAAGAAGGAAGAATATAAGATGTATTAGCAGAATGTTAAGAAGCTGATAGAGAAAAAAACTAAATGAAGATTTTGGAAAAAATTTGAGCGAAAGTTGAGGGAAAATAAGAAATTGTACTGAAACGACGTGGATATAGGAGTGGAAATGTTAATGTGAGAAGTAATGAAGAGAAGTTGTTGAACCAAAAGAAGGAGCTGAAAGAAGGTGGAAAGAATATTTTGAAGAACTGGTGAATGTGGGAGAAGTTGAGGCAGCAGTTCTTACATGCGTGGGTATGAAGGATGGAAGGAAAAGGATACAAGTGCATGAGCTTATAGCAAGAACAAAGGTGAAAAGGGCAGTAATGAGACTGAAGGTAGGAAAGGCACCTGGAGTAGATGGGATTACAGTTGAAATGTTGAAGGATGGAGGAGAAAGTGTATTAAACTGCATGAATTTGATGTGGTTTAGCATGGAAACAGAAGGATGTGCCTAAAGATTGGGTGAAAGCTATTATTGTTCCTTTATTCAAAGGAAAAGGTACTAAGGATATATGAAGCATTTATAGGGAATAGGTATGTTAAGTATACCAGGAAAAGTGATGGAAATGACTGAATGCAGAATAAGTGAGGAGTGAGAAGGGTTTAGGAAAGGAAGGGGATGTATGAAATCAGATTTTTGTAGTGAAAATAATTGTGGAAAAATATCTAATGAAAGGTAAGAAACTGTTTGCTGCTTTTATAGATCTGGACAAAGCATATTACAGTGAGGTAGAATATTTTATGGGATGTGTTAAGGATAGGGGACAGCTGTTGTATGGTGTGAAAGCAAAAGTTTTGATATTCATGTGGGTGTGAGGCAGGGCCATGTATTGTCACTATGGCTTTTTATTATATATATGGATGAAGTGATAAGAGAGATGAAAGCAAAACTAGAGAAAGCAGGTGCAGAGATGGAGTTTAGTGATGAGGCATGGAGGCTAGTGACAAGCCTGTTTGCAGATGATACTGTGATGTTTGCTGAGAGTGAAGAGGGGTTACAGAAGGTTATGTGTTTTATGATGTGTGTATGCATAGGTGATTGAAGGTAAGTGTGAGTAAAAGTAGACTGATGGTATTTGAAAGGAAACATAATGAAAGTATAGATATTCTAAAACCCTTTAGGGTGAAAAAAGAGTGTTCTAAAGTGCATTATAGAGATGGGGGTTGAAAGACTGGTAGAGGTGAGAGAATTTAAGTATTTAGAAGCTATCTCGGTTAAGTTTGATGACATGGAAAGAGAGGTAAGGGAGAGAGCTGTGGAGGGTAGAGGGATGTATTGGGTCCCTTAACAGAATTATAAAGGGCAGAGCTGTAAGAATGGAAGTGAAGAAAAGATTAATGGAAAGCATAGTCCTCCTGACCCTGACCTATGCAGCTGAGACATAGACATGAAATTGGTCTCATAGGTCAAGAATCCAGGATGTGGAAATGAGCTGTTTGAGAGGAGCTTGCAGTATGAGTAGATGAAATGAGGAAAGAAATAAGGGGGTGATTGAGATATGTGGTATTGCAGGGAATGTAAAGGGAATGAACTGTGGAGTGGGAGAATGGGTGAAACATAATACTGTACTTTGAGGTGGTTTGGGCATGTGGAAAGTATGCAAGATGGGGAGTTTACAAGGAAAGTGTATGATAGTATGATTAAAGGGTTTGGTGTGAGAGGAAGAACACCTGTATGTGACATGGGAAAACAGAGTGAGAGTACTGGAAGGATAAAAATGGTGGAAGAATGTATGGAATGGTTTATGTGAGGAAGGCATGTAAGGACAGGGATAAGTGGAAAATATTTCGCTGGGGTCACCCACTTGATGGGAGTTCTTGGAGGGAACGGTGTCAGAGATGTAGAGAGATAGATAAAAAAGAGAAAATGAAGATGTGATCTTATACAAGAATTCAAAATCATTAAAGGTTTCAATATCTTGATCTCACAAGCTGCTTAAGGATAGATTCTTTGATATCATGTGTAGTAATGGATATAAACTCGTTAGCAAACATTTTACTTCAAATGAGTGGTTGAAAGCAATACCATATATACTTTTAAGCAAAGACTTGATAAATATTTTGTTTCAAATCCTCGACTAACATTATTTGTATTTCCTTAGCTATACGATGTCTTCATCTTTGAAAAATCTGTAAGTCTTTCTACCCTAACCACATTAATCAATGACTTTCTGATGTCTTCCAGGATCACAGACAGCCTCATTAGAACCCAGTTGTCTTTTGATGTTTGAATGCATTTGTATTCAGTTATATTTTCATATTTTAAGATATGGAGCGAGAAGATGGGGTAATTAAAGAAGTGGAGTGGAAAGGAGAGGTAATACACACTGGGTGTGTTGCCAAGCACTCTTCAACAGCTGAAGTTCAACCCACCACCACACCTGCCACCATGCACTTGTGCTACAGTTAACCCTACACGATTTTATGTCATTCACACAATTTTATCATACAGTAAGACCTACACTTAAGATAAAATGATAAATCACATATAATAATTAACTGTAGTCATGGATACCCAGCAACAAAGCCAATAGCAGCAACACATCACAACAGTAGTGGGAGACAATGGAGGACAGAAGAGGGCTACTTTTGGAATGAAGTGCTTGGCTGTGGCTTCTCCTCATGTTTTGGTTATTTCTTGAAGAAGGCATCTAGGGTTAACTGCTTTTTTTTAAGTTTTCTCTTTTGGAGCAGTTCTCAGCAGCTGGATATCGTGTCAAGAACACCTCTCTTTGCTTTACTGCTACATTTCCAGTCTGGGTCATGCTCAGCAAACTGGATCATTATTTCCATGATCTTAGTGTTGTCACTGAGGAATACTGTGGTGAGATTTTTCTCTAGTGGTGTCTTTGGTTTTTCAGTATGAGAGTCATGAGCTTCACTCTAGATGTTTAGCTGTGCCAGTTCGTCGTTAGTAAGACTGTCACTATCAGACTGTATTAGCACAACATCAACATCTCCCAGTGCTAGCTACTACATCAAATACTTTCTGGCAGTCCAAACACAAAGAATCCACCCAGCCTCCTCTTTTGTCCAAGACTGAGCTCAGTCTTTTAGAAATTTAAGAGGCTCGTTCCACATGGACCTTCTTTTCCTGAAACCATATTTTCTCTTAGGGATATTGGTGTGTATTTCAAGGCTTCAGTACATATGGTGAACTTTCATTTGGACCATTATCCCTTTGCAACATCTCAGTGCACTCTAAGACCTCCCATTTCTATCTCCATGATGTTGGTGCTATAGTTTTTTTCACTGATAAAACAATTTTGTCCGTTCCATCTCCTTGGTGTATCAGTGTGTTCCAGTGTTAAAACACTTTTGAACTTGTCATTCAGTTCCTCACATATCCTTGAATCATCCTTTACAACTTTCCTATGAATCCCTTAGCCTGATTACTTGTGCCCTTTAGCTGACAGTATACTCTTGATGAATTTAAGGAAGAATTCTAGATTTTCTTTTGCTTTGTCCATAATATTCTTGACAAAGTTTGTTTGTTGGTCCTTTCTTATTCTCATTCCTGTCTCTCTCATACATTAGAATAGCCGGATGGCTGGTGTGTTGCCTAAATCTTCAGTACTTGAAGCTGTTTTGCTTTCTGACATCTTTTATTGAACTATTTCTCCCTTTCTTAACCTTCATTCTGTATTTGAGATTAGAGATACCTATGTTCCTGCTTCATTGTATATTTCACAGAACCTTTCACCACAAAGCCATGGCCAAGGAAGCTTCAGATTTATCAGATAGTTATGAAAAGGGGCTTAGTTCTCGTATATTCCACTTAAAAGGATCCCAGAATATCAGCACATACCTTGTACCAAATAAATCACTTTAGGATTGAGTAGGACCTGGATTAGGACTTTTATGTCTGAATCCAATCACTGGATATCATTTTAGAGCTGAACCCATTTTAAAAGGGGTCCAGTCATAAGATAGCAGTTTGTTTGTGAAAACTGTAGATGTGCTCACTTTGGACTGGCATCCATGCCCACCATGAAAGTTTCTTTTGGTGGCTCTG